>JAXCGZ010015657.1:0-56375 GCA_037179515.1 Halocaridina rubra | reverse complement strand
AGCTGCCTCGCGTGTGCCAGTAGGCATGTTGCAGTGTCCTCTATTCTTAAGTTCTTATGTTCTTATGTTCTTAATATCTCTCTTGGAATTTCGAAAATCGAACAGTTACCTCACTGGCGGAGTAGGAGACAATATAAACGACTCCAACTCTGCCATATCTGGGCAGGTGGAACTTCACTACATTGCCTCTTGCAGCATTTACATAAACATATCCCTTAATAGATATTGCAATGCCTAGATCACCTCCCATTAAAATTATGTGCACATAAACAAATAAGTCTTCTTCAATTGCACGTGGCTTGCGGTAAAACACATGTGACGCAGGAGAAGGGTCCTCCCAGACCCAGTCTCCATCCTGCTTCTTAACGAACTCCTCGCGATTCCACCCACAAGTGCATCCCTCCCATAATATCCCCGGTCAGTTATGCCCTTTTTCTCTCTCACTCACCACTCTCAAAACTCGCACTCTCTTTCTGTACAACTCCCCTTCCAGTCACTCTTCTATTTACAATGCATTGGTTTCTTTCCCCCATCACTCTGAAGGAGTGTGTGTGTGAAATTGCGATCAGCTCCTGTAGTCGCATGACTGTATCAACGGTCATAGGTCCCCTCTATACTCCCCATCTACAGTATGGTAGGGTGACACCCTAACCTCCCTATCCGAGCATAATTTACTCTACTCTATTTCCCCGCCTGCATAACATCTTAACGAACAAAAAAAAACTCGTTATATCGAACAGCAATAATCTTTATGGCATCACAAAAGTCTCTAATTCTTCAAAAGATAGGACATACACGTATTTTAATTGCGAATAATCAGTACAATTACTATTACTTTATAATAACGAACTTGAGAGATCGATCAGTCATTTCCGCATTCCTTTCGTTAAAAATATCACACGTGATAAAATAAAAAGACTAAAAATGGATTCAAGTTCGTTTCTCAATATAATTTTTACACCCATTTTGGAGAATATAACAACTCTACAACTTATATTTTACTCTTAAGCACTGTCACTCCCGCAAACGTAACTCAGTAAAATTACTCTACTTCCACTTTAAGAAATTTAACATCAAAATGATTTTACACGTATATTAATTTTTTTCTCAATAAAATCAATACCTTCGCCTGCTTATACTTAGGCAATAAAAAAAATAAATTGACAACCCTTCAAATGCAATTACTCGTTACATTGTTTTTATTAAAACAAAAATCGAGTTTATTATTGCTTATAGCTGTTAGCACAATTTATCTAGTTTAGTAATGGGTACAAAAATTCTACTTCTATTAATATACTAGAGCCATACTCCATTTTATGTGTGGGGTGGCTGAGTCAAAGCATATCTACAAAGTAAAATGGCAGAGTCCTCCAACCTCAATTTGTTTTAATAATAGTCCCATTTCTCACTGGATAAAAATTACAAGTACTTAACCATTTTGGGATGCTGTTTGAAGAACGTCACAGCCACTGGTACTGGAGGAGGGAGTTTTCCTTTCTTCTGGGCTCATTGGTTTTCTCACCGAAGTCGTCCATATCTCTCATAAAATCGCTGATTCACCATCCCAGGCATCTTCTTAGTCGAATTCGGCAACAGATAATTCTTGGTAGGGGCGCTGTTTCTCAAAGCAACATTCACAGTGCTCCACACGGTGAAATACGTGAATTGCGCTGAAATTTTCTCCCAAGTTGACCACTTGGCTTTCCAGTTAATGTTTCTCAGCCTTCGTCAACAAAGTTTCAGCAACTTTCCCTCAGTGTCAAAATGTAAGGGACGAGTCTTACTGCTGGGTGCCTCTCCTATACAGGGACAGGGGTGAGGTGTGACTTGCTGTGCTTTCTTTAATATCTGAGAGTTGTCAGACTTTGAGGCATCGCTCTCGGTGTCCGTTTCGTTGTCAGCACCTTCGGCGTCGCCGTCGGCCACACTCTCTCCTCGAGGGTGCGGTCTCGCCACTTGCTTTTAGGCATCTTGAAGCTTTTTCTAACTCGAGGATTCAACAAATTTTTGCTACTTCCAACATTGCTTCAAGAGATGCATTATTATCTGTATCTTGCATTCTTCTCATGGCACGAGATGCACTGGCCTATAATTTTCTTTTTGTCTCTTCACAGTAATTTAGGCGGGGAATCGTACTGAGCTGCCACCAATGTCGTATAGTTTTTCTCTATACTAAACTTATGGCATGCAAGGTGATAACAGACATGCACAGATTTATTAACATTAAGTTTATTTAGTTATACACTTATTCTACACCTCAATGCTCCCCATCCCCTTACTGACTCTCTTTTCTCACTTCTGCTTACTCTCTTGTATAACCAAGATTGCAGGGCGTGGTATGCTTAAACAGTCTCACCCAATAGGCTTCTAGAGAAAAGGGGGTTACCGCCGATTACGTGTAGTGTTAGGGGCGTGGCTATAAGAAGGCCAAATGGACACAAGGAGGGCCTATATGTGTATTAAATGTTAGTTCACTGCTCTCTTCTGAGAGAGACGAGATTACAGCTTGGAATGCTCAGATTAAGGAAAACATCAAACAGTTTAGAAAAGAGATGCAGGAGCTGAATACGGAACATAATGCAATGAAAACTTCCTTTGCTGATGTACTAAAGGCAAATGTGGCAGTAAAGGGGCTGTGAAGGTGGTGGCACTGGAAAATATACAAACAGTTGACTATAAAGGAACAGTAATAAAGAAAATGAAAGATGTTGTGATGGAAAGGGCAAATCCACTGATTAAACAGGCATTTGATAAAGAGAAGATAGTGGTAATCTCAGGCATAAGCAAATCTCAGGAGTCAACATGGCAGGGGAGACTTGAAGAAAATAAAGCTATGGTTGTAGACCTGATAAGAAAGCTTGGAGTAGTTTGTGGTCTTGAGGATATTGTAAACATTCATGAACTAGGCAGATATTCTAGGGAGGGAAAGCAGAGACCAACAAAAGGAACCTTTGAGAGAGAGGAAACATGTAAAGAAATACTGATGAGGAATAAAAGTCTAAAAATAACTTCAAGAATTCAAAGAAGTGTTAACTAGATGATACAAAACACAAGAAGAGATGGAAAAGATCAAGAACTTGTTGCAAGAGGCAAAAAGGTTAAATGAGGAAAGAAATTAACAGCAGAAAAATTTTCATTTCAGAGTTCTTCCAGACAAAAGGGGAGCTAAAGAGGATAATGAAAGCAGATCAGGGGATGGGGACTCATTAAGATTGCTATACACAAATGCTGATGGATTAGCTGGTAAGGCAGTAGAATTAAAAGATAGGATTCACAACAGTAAGGCAGATATTGTAGCAGTTACAGAGACTATGTTGAGTGAGGACATAAACAGTGTCACAGTTTTTCCTAAGGGCTTCAAAATATTAAGGGTTGAAAGATCTGAGAGGACTGGTGGAGGGATAGCACTGCTCATAAGTGAAAAGATTCAGATTAAAGAAATAAACTTGGCTATAGAAAGTGAGTTCAAGGAATTTCTTATTGCTTGCATAAATACTGGGTCAGACAGCATTATAACAACTGTTGTATATAACCCACCAAGGAACCAACATAGGCTAGAAGTTTATGAGGAAAGTCACACAGGTAAAATAGAACTAATAAACTCAGTTGTTAACATGGCATGGGAGAGAAAATGTAGGATATTGATTATGGGAGACTTTAAACATAAAGAGATAGACTGGATAAAACTTGACCCACACAGTGGTGAGGAGTCATTCGGGGCAAGAGTCCTAGATTGTGTACAAGGGAATTTCTACACCAACATGTAATGGAACCAACGACGCCAGGGGTGGGGATGAGCCATCACCACTTGATCTAGTATTCACATATAACGTGTTGGATATTGAAAAAAAAATGAGTATGAACCATCAATTGGAAAGAGTGACCACTATGTGTTGTTGATGGAGTATATCATTGAAGACATTCTGCCTGAGAGTAGAGGCACTGAGGACATGAGAAGGAACTATCCGAAAGGAGATTACATCAAATTGAATGAGTTTTTGCAGTTGTTGACTGGAGAACCTTATTTTACAACAAATCTGTAAAAGAAACGTGTGACATTTTTTGTGAGA
Source organism: Halocaridina rubra (assembly GCA_037179515.1). Taxonomy (NCBI): domain Eukaryota; kingdom Metazoa; phylum Arthropoda; class Malacostraca; order Decapoda; family Atyidae; genus Halocaridina; species Halocaridina rubra. Next base: position 52,305 of record JAXCGZ010015657.1, on the reverse strand, counting down.
AGTATGGGAAAATAGCAGATTGCTGCATACATGTCACCAAAGTAGGTGTAATTCATGCCAGAGAGAAATGGTTTGATAATGAGTGTAAAAGACCTAAGGAGGGGAGCGAAAAATGCTAGAAAAAGGCATAGGAGGAGAAAAAACATAATGCCTGGCAAACCTACAAAAGAGCAAGAAATGATTACCTAAGTAAAAGAAGAGCGGCAGAGAGAGACTATAAAAGGGACATCACCATGAAGACTATATAAAATCCTAAGCTTTTCCACAGCTTTATCAGAGTAAAACTGAAGGTAAAAGAACAGATTTTAAGGCTTAAGAGAGCGGATGGAAGCATCTCTGAGACAGATGGAGAGATCTGCAAAGTATTAAACAAGGAGTTTCAGTCAGTATTTACAGTAGGAAATACCCCACCCCCTCAGATTGCAAGATAGATGCTCATGGGCCGGTATTAGAAAACATCAACCTTACAGCCACAGATGTATGCAAAGTGCTGACGGAGTTAGATGTTCATAAAGCTACAGGTCCTGATGATATATCCCTTCATGTACTTAAAATATGAGCAAATTCAATATCAGTAGCACTAAGTATCATATTTAAAAAGTCACTAGAGTCAGGGGAGATTCCAAGATGCTGGAAACAAGCAAACGTGATACCTATCTTCAAAAAGGGAAGGAGGGATACGACTCTAATTGCAATTAGTTCAGTCATATCTACTCTTTCAACATTCTTTGTCTGCTGAGGTTCCATGGAGATCCGATTTGGGAAACCAGTCACAAATGCCAGCCTTGCGGACCGCTCCAGACCCTCTCCCTTCCATCCTGCCAGTCCTGCTAATCGCCTGATCTCATTTGCAAAAACATCCACTTGCTCACCTGTCCAGTGTCTCTTCCTAAGCCTTACATAGGCCTTAAACGTCCCTTATGAGAAGGCCAACTTTAATCTGCTCTCGATCTTCTTGGCATGTAGCTGATCATCATCACTTATTTCAAGATACAGAGCCAAAGCATCTCCTTCCAGGTAACAAGGTATAAAACTGGCTAAATTCTTAATCTCCATTCTCGCCACCAACTTGGCCATTTTTAGCCAGGCAACCACATTACCTTGGCCATCAAATGATTTCATCATTTCACCACACAATTTGACTTTTCCAGCCATAGTGATTTTTAGATGGCCTAGATAGACTGTGGTCTAGATAAATAAAATTATATATATCACTTACCTCATCTTAACTCAACCTGCACATGTTGAAAGTTAAAAGTCCACTCACAACTGTTCAAAACCTGATATCTTACCCACTTTCTCTAAACCACCACATACAAAAAGAAATCAACACCTACACTGGGAGCTCCCACTAAGCCTCCACAACTCAATAATAAAGGAATTCCGTCTCACAACTCAACCAATAAAGTAAATCCATCACACAACTCAACCAACTCGACAACCCCACGAACACTGTTCTTCATCTCAAAAACGTTTTTTCCAAAAATGTAAACAACATCCCATTCACAGTGTTGCCAACCAGTGTTACCAGATCCAAATTACAAAAAATCATGAACGAAAACTATTGTCTCCACAAAATCACAGTAACTTATGTGAGGCCAAAGCTTGAATATGCAGTCACCTTTTAGAATCTGCACTTGAAATTGCAAATAATTAAGCTGGAAAAAGTTCAAAAACATGCCACGAAACTGGTGCCAGAAATACGCAATCTCAGTTTTGAAAAGAGGCTGAGGAAACTGGACTTACCATCATTTGAAGCTAGAATAATGAGGGGGTTATGATGATTTTTTTAAATTCCTTCATGGTTATGACAGAGTGGATAGGGATCGATATTCTGATACTGTTGGCACTAGAACTAGGGGTCATACTTTGAAGCTTCATAAGAAAACTTCTTTGCAGATTGTAAAGAGGTACTTTTTTGTGTAAGAGTAGTTGATAATTGGAATTCGCTAAGTGAGGAGGTAGTTAATGCTAACTCAATCCATAAGTACAAAATGGAACCGACCAGGGGATGGGAAGATACGAGCTTAGGGCTATTTCCCATAAACACAATTAGGTAATTACAATTAGGTAATTATACACACAAAAACACATACATATTCTGGCAAACCTACAAAAGACAGAGAAAATACTACCTAAGTAAAAGAAGAGAGGCAGTGAAAGACTATGAAAAGGACATCAATAGGAAGGCTAAAGAAAATCCCAAGCTTTTCCACAGCTTTATCAGAGGAAAACTGAAGGTAAAAGAACCGGTTTTAAGGCTTAAGAGAGCAAATGGAAGCATCACCGAGACGTAAGAAAAGATCTGCAGAGATTTCAACAAAGAGTTTCAGTCAGTATTTACAGTAGGAAATACTCCACCCCCTCAGATTGCAGAGACAGATGCTCATGGGCGGGTATTAGAGAACATCAATCTTTCATCAACAGAGGTATGCAAAGCGCTGATGGAGTTAGATGTCCATAAAGCTACAGGTCCTGATGATATATCCCTTCATGTACTTAAAAAATGTGCAAACTCAATATCAGTGGCACTAAGTATCATATTTAAAAACTCACTGGAGTCAGGGAAGATTCCAATATGCTGGAAACAAGCAAACGTGAGACCTATCTTCAAAAAGGGAAGGAGGGATACAGCTCTAAACAACAGACCAGTTTCACTGACCAGCATAGTTTGCAAAGTTATGAAGAAACTACTAAGGAAACATATCTCTCTTCACTTGGAATCCTTCAACTTTTTGTCAGTGAGACAACATGGCTTCAGAGAAGGTAGATCAACAGTAACAAACTTATTAGAATTTTATGATGAGGTAAGCCGAATATTAGAGGAAAGAGAGGGCTGGGCAGATTGCATATTCCCAGACTACCAAAAAGCATTTGACACTGGTCCACACGGTAGACTTATTAGGAAACTGCAAGCAATGGCAAAAATAGGTGGAAATGTCTTGGAATGGAAAAAAACTTACTTAGAAGGAAGGGAACAAAGGGTTAGAGTAAGACACTCAGTGTCGGAATGAAGAAAAGTTAGTAGTGAAGTTCCACAGGGTTCAGTTTTAGGGCCACTTTTGTTCCTTGTATATGTAAATGACCTACCGAGTCTGTAAATTCAATCATGAATATGTTTGCAGATGATGCAAAGATTGTGAAGAAAGTAAGAATCGAGAGCAATGGTAGAAAACTTCAAGAAGAACTACATAGTCTCCTTGAGTGGTCAGAATAGAGGCTTATGAAATTCATTACTTCAGAATGTAAGGTAATGAGAATGGGTACAAGTGCAACAAGGCCCAAGCTTGACTACTCGGTGGCTGGAGTACAATTTCAAGAGACAGAAAATGACAGAGATATAAGAGTAAACATACTGACAGATTTGTCTCCAGAAATACATATAAATGGCATAGTAAGGGCAGCATATGCTTTTTTATCAAATGTAAGGGTGACCTGCAGGCACATGGGCAAGGAAATATTCAGAAATATTTATGTAACCTTTGCGAGACTAAAACTTGAATTTGAAGATCCCATTTGGAATCCACACTTGAAAAAGCACATAGCTAAGCTTGAAAAAGTTCAAAGACATGCTACGAAACTGGTGCCAGAAATACGCAATCTCAGTTATGATGAGAGGCTGAGGGAGTTAAATTTACCATCACTCATAGCTAGAGGCTTGAAGGGGGATATGGTGACAGTCTCTAAATTCCTTCATGGTTATGATAGACTGGATAGGGATCGATATTTTGATATAGCTGCCACTAAAACTACAGGTCATAGTTTGAAGCTTCGTAAGAAAACTTCTTTGCAGGATGTAAGGACGTACTTTTTCAGTGTAAGAGTAGTTGATAACCTAAAATTGCTATGCGAGGAGGTAGTTAATGCTAACTCAATCCATTAGTTTAAGGACAAGTATGGTAAGTATCGCTAAGTACAATATGCAACTAATCAGGAAACAGGAAGATAAAAGCTTTGAGGTCTATTCAGTAAGCACCATTAGGTTATCACACACAAACACACTACAGCCACAGAGGTATGCAAAGCGCTGATGGATTTAGATGTTCATAAAGCTACAGGTCCTGATGACATATCCCCTCATGTGCTTAAAAAATGCGCAAACACAATATCAGTGGCACTAAGTATCATATTTAAGGAGTCACTAGAGTCGGTGGAGATTCCAAGACGCTGGAAACAAGCAAATGTGATGCCTATTTTCAAAAAGGGAAGGAGGGATACGGCACTGAACTATAGACCAGTTTCCTTGACCAGCATAGTTTGCAAAGTTATGGAGAAACTACTAAGGAAACATATCTCTCTTCACTTGGAATCCTTCAACTTTTTGTCAGTGAGGCAACATGGCTTCAGAGAAGGTAGATCAACAGTAACAAACTTATTAGAATTTTATGATGAGGTAAGCCAAACCTTACAGGAAAGAGAGGGCTGGGCAGATTGCATATTCCTAGACTTCCAGAAAGCGTTTGACACTGTTCCACATGGGAGACTTATTAGGAAACTGCACTCAATGGCTAGAATAGGTGGAAATGTTTTGGAATGGATAAAAACTTACTTTGAAGGAAGGGAACAGAGGGTTAGAGTAAGACACTCAGTGTCTGAATGGAGAAGAGTCAGTAGTGGAGTTCCACAGGGTTCAGTTTTAGGCCCACTTTTGTTCCTTGTATATGTAAATGACCTACCAGAGTCTGTAAATTCATTCATGAATATGTTTGCAGATGATGCAAAGATTGTGAAGAAAGTAAAAAACGAGAACAATGGTAGAGAACTTCAGGAGGATCTAAATAATCTGCATGAGTGGTCAGAAAAGTGGCTAATGAAATTCAATACTTCAAAATGTAAGGTAATGAGAATGGGTGCAAGTGCAAGAAGGCCCAAGCTTGACTACTCGGTGGCTGGAGTACAACTTCAAGAGACAGAAAATGAGAGAGACCTAGGAGTAAACGTACTGGCAGATTTGTCTCCAGAAATACATATAAATGGCATAGTAAGGGCAGCATATGCATTCTTATCAAATGTAAGGGTAGCCTTCAGGCACATGGACAAGGAAATGTTCAGAAATATTTATGTAACCTATGTGAGGCCAAAACTCGAATATGCAGCCCCCTTTTTCAATCCGCACTTGAAAAAGCACATAGCTAAGCTTGAAAAAGTTCAAAGACATGCCACGAAACTGGTGCCAGAAATACGCAATCTCAGTTATGATGAGAGGCTGAGGGAATTAGACTTACCATCACTCGAAGCTAGAGGAGTAAGGGGGGATATGGTGACAGTCTTTAAATTCCTTCATGGTTATGATAGAGTGGATAGGGATCGATATTTCGATATGGCTGGCTCTAGAACTAGAGGTCATAGTTTGAAGCTTCGTAAGAAAACTTCTTTGCAGGATGTAAGGAAATACTTTTTCAGTGTAAGAGTAGTTGATAATTGGAATTGGCTAAGCGAGGAGGTAGTTAATGCTATCTCAATCCATAGTTTTAAGGACAGGTATGATAAGTATCACTAAGTCTAAAATGGAACCGATCAGGAGACGGGAAGATACGAGCTTTCGGCTCTTTCCCGTAAACACAATTAGGTAATCACAATTAGGTAATCACACAGAGGTCATAGTTTGAAGCTTCGTAAGAAAACTTCTTTGCAGGATGTAAGGAAATACTTTTTCAGTGTAAGAGTAGTTGATAATTGGAATTGGCTAAGCGAGGAGGTAGTTAATGCTATCTCAATCCATAGTTTTAAGGACAGGTATGATAAGTATCACTAAGTCTAAAATGGAACTGATCAGGAGATGGGAAGATACGAGCTTTGGGCTCTTTCCCGTAAACACAATTAGGTAATCAATTAGGTAATCACACACACGATATTCCAAGATGCTGGAAACACGTGAATGAGATACCTATCTTCAGAAAGGGAAGGAGGGATAAGGCTCTAAACCATAGACCAGTTTCCTTCACCAGCTTAGTTTGCAAAGTTATGCAAAAACTACTAAGGAAACACTTGGAATCCTTCAATTCTTTTCAGTGAGACAACATGGCTTCAGAGAAGGTAGATCAAGAGGAACAACCTTATTAGAATTTTATGATGAGGTAAGCTGAATCTTACAGGAAAGAGAGGGCTGGGCAGATTGCATAATCCTAGATTTCCAGAAAGTATTTGACACTGTTCCACACAGGAAACTTATTAAGAGGCGGCAAGCAATGGATAGAATAGGTAGAAATGTCTTGGAATGGATAAAAACTTACTAAGAAGCAAAGGAACAGAGGGTTGGAGTATGACATTCATTGTCCGAATGGAGAAGAGTTAGAAGTGGATTTTCACAGGGTTCAGTTTTTGGGCCACTTTAGTTCATTGTATATGTAAATGACATACCAATGTCTGTAAATTCATTCATAAATATGCTTGCAGACGATGCAATGATTGTGAAAAAAGTAAGAAACGAGAGCAATGGTAGAAAACTTCAGGAAAATCTAAACAGTCTCCATGAGTGATCAGAAAAGTAGCTAATGAAATTCAATACTTCAAAATGTAAGGTAATGAGAATGGGTACAAGTGCAAGAAGACCCAAGCTTGACTACTCGGTGCGTGGAGTACATTTTCAAGAGAGAAAATGAAAGCGATCCAGGAGTAAACATACTGGCATCTTTGTCTCCAGAAACACATATAAATGACATAGTAAGGGCAGCATAAGCATTTTTATCAAATTTAAGGGTAGCCTGCAGGCACATGGACAAGGAAATATTCAGAAATATTTATGTAACCTTTGTGAGGCCAAAACTTGAATATGCAGCCCCCTTTGGATTCCACACTTGAAAAAGCACGTAGCTAAGCTTGAGAAATTTCAAAGACATGCCACGACACTGGTGCCAGAAATATGCAATCTCAGTTATGATGAGAGGCTGAGAGAATTAGACTTACCATCACTCGAAGCTAGAAGATTGAGGGGGGATATGGTGACAGTCTTTAAATTCCTTTTTGGTTATGACAGAGTGGATAGGGATCGATATTTTGATATAACTGCCACTAGAACTACAGGTCATAGTTTGAAGCTTCGTAAGAAAATTATTTGCAGAATGTAAGGACATACCTTTTCAGTGTAAGAGTAGTTGATAACTGGAAATTGCAAAGCGAGGGGGTAGTTAATGCTAACTTAATCCATAGTTTTAAGGACAAGTTTGATAAGTATTGCTATGTACAAAATAGAACCAATCCGGAGACAGGAAGATATGGGCTTTGGTCTCTATCCCATAAGCACAATTAGGTAATCATACACCCACACATACACACAATTAGGTAATCACAATATCAGTGGGACTAAGTATCATATTTAAAAAGTCACTGGAGTCAGGGGAGATTCCAAGATGCTGGAAACAAGCAAACGTGATACCTATCTTCAAAAAGGGAAGGAGGGATATGGCTCTGAACTATAGACCAGTTTCTTTGACCAGCATAGTTTGCAAAGTTATGGAGAAACTACTAAGGAAACATATCTCTCTTCACTTGGAATCCTTCAACTTTTGTCAGTGAGGCAACATGGCTTCAGAGAAGGTAGATCAACAGTAACAAACTTATTAGAATTTTATAATGAGGTAAGCCGAATATTACAGGAAAGAGAGGGCTGGGCAGATTGCATATTCATAGACTTCCAGAGGGCGTTTGACACTGTTCCACATGGGAGACTTATTAGGAAGCTGCAAGCAATGTCTAGAATAGGTGAAAATGTCTTGGAATGGATAAAAAGTTACTTAGAAGGAAGGGGAGAGAGGGTTAGAGTAAGACACTTAAGTGTCTGAATGGAGAAGAGTTAGTAGTGGAGTTCCACAGGGTTCAGTTTTAGGGCCACTTTTGTTCCTTGTATATGTAAATGACCTACCAGAGTCTGTAAATACATTCATGAATATGTTTGCAGATGATGCAAAGATTGTGAAGAAGGTAGGAAACGAGAACAATGGTAGAGAACTTCAGGAAGACCTTAATAGTCTGCATGAGTGGTCAGAAAAGTGGCTAATGAAATTCAATACTTCAAAATATAAGGTAATGAGAATGGGTACAAGTGAAAGAAGGAGAAAGCTTGACTACTCGGTGGCTGGAATACAACTTCAAGAGAGAGAAAATGAGAGAGATCTAGGCGTAAACATACTGGCAGATTTGTCTCCAGAAATACATATAAATGGCACAGTAAGGGCACCATATGCCTTCTTATCAAATGTAAGGGTAGCCTTCAGGCACATGGACAAGGAAATGTTCAGATATATTTATGTAACCTATTATGTGAGGCCAAAACTCGAATATGCAGCCCCCTTTTTCAATCCACACTTGAAAAAGCACATAGCTAAGCTTGAAAAGTTCAAAGACATGCCACGAAACTGGTGCCAGAAATACGTAATCTCAGTTATGATGAGAGGCTGAGGGAATTAGACTTATCATCACTCGAAGCTAGAAGATTGAGGGGGGATATGGTGACAGTCTTTAAATTCCTTTTTGATTATGATAGAGTGGATAGGGATCGATATTTTGATATAACTGCCACTAGAACTACAGGTCATAGTTTGAAGCTTCGTAAGAAAATTATTTGCAGAATGTAAGGACATACTTTTTCAGTGTAAGAGTAGTTGATAACTGGAAATTGCTAAGCGAGGAGGTAGTTAATGCTAACTTAATCCATAGTTTTAAGGACAAGTATAATAAGTATTATTATGTACAAAATGGAACCAATCCGGAGACAGGAAGATATGGGCTTTGGGCTCTATCCCGTAAGCACAATTAGGTAATCATACACCCACACATACACACAATTAGGTAATCACAATATCAGTGGGACTAAGTATCATATTTAAAAAGTCACTGGAGTCAGGGGAGATTCCAAGATGCTGGAAACAAGCAAACGTAATACCTATCTTCAAAAAGGGAAGGAGGGATATGGCTCTGAACTATAGACCAGTTTCTTTGACCAGCATAGTTTGCAAAGTTATGGAGAAACTACTAAGGAAACATATCTCTCTTCACTTGGAATCCTTCAACTTTTGTCAGTGAGGCAACATGGCTTCTGAGAAGGTAGATCAACAGTAACAAACTTATTAGAATTTTATAATGAGGTAAGCCGAATATTACAGGAAAGAGAGGGCTGGGCAGATTGCATATTCCTAGACTTCAAGAGAGCGTTTGACACTGTTCCACATGGGAGACTTATTAAGAAGCTGCAAGCAATGTCTAGAATAGGTGAAAATGTCTTGGAATGGATAAAAAGTTACTTAGAAGGAAGGGGAGAGAGGGTTAGAGTAAGACACTCAGTGTCTGAATGGAGAAGAGTTAGTAGTGGAGTTCCACAGGGTTCAGTTTTAGGGCCACTTTTGTTCCTTGTATATGTAAATGACCTACCAGAGTCTGTAAATTCATTCATGAATATGTTTGCAGATGATGCAAAGATTGTGAAGAAGGTAGGAAACGAGAACAATGGTAGAGAACTTCAGGAAGACCTAAATAGTCTGCATGAGTGGACAGAAAAGTGGCTAATGAAATTCAATACTTCAAAATGTAAGGTAATGAGAATGGGTACAAGTGCAAGAAGGAGCAAGCTTGACTACTCGGTGGCTGGAATACAACTTCAAGAGAGAGAACATGAGAGAGATCTAGGCGTAAACATACTGGCAGATTTGTCTCCAGAAATACATATAAATGGCACAGTAAGGGCAGCATATGCCTTCTTATCAAATGTAAGGGTAGCCTTCAGGCACATTGACAAGGAAATGTTCAGATATATATATGTAACCTATTATGTGAGGCCAAAACTCGAATATGCAGCCCCCTTTTGCAATTCACACTTGAAAAAGCACATAGCTAAGCTTGAAAAGTTCAAAGACATGCCACGAAACTGGTGCCAGAAATACGTAATCTCAGTTATGATGAGAGGCTGAGGGAATTAGACTTATCATCACTCGAAGCTAGAAGATTGAGGGGGGATATGGTGACAGTCTTTAAATTCCTTCATGGTTATGATAGAGTGGATAGAGATCGATATATTGATATGGCAGGCTCTAGAACTAGAGGTCATAGTTTGAAGCTTCATAAGAAAACTTCTTTGCAGGATGTAAGGAAATACTTTTTCAGTGTAAGAGTAGTTGATAATTGGAATTCGCTAAGCGAGGAGGTAGTTAATGATATCCCAATCCATAGTTTTAAAGACAGGTATGATAAGTATCACAAGTAGAAAATGGAACCGATCAGGAGAAGGGAAGATACGAGCTTTGGGCTCTTTCCCGTAAACACAATTAGGTAATCACAATTAGGTAATCACACACACACACACATGAGATTTCAAGATGCTGGAAACACGCGAATGTGATACCTATCTTCAGAAAGGGAAGGAGGGATAAGGCTCTATCCCATAGACCAGTTTCCTTCACTAGCTTAATTTGCAAAGTTAAGGAAAAACTACTAAGGAAACACTTGGAATCCTTCAACTTTTTTCAGTGAGACAACATGGCTTCAGATAAGGTAGATCAAGAGGAACAAATTTATTAGAATTTTATGATGAGGTAAGCTGACTCTTACAGGAAAGAGAGGGCTGGGCAGATTGCATAATCCTAGATACAGAAAGTATTTGACACTGTTCCACACGGGAAACATATTAAGAGGCCGCAAGCAATGGCTAGAATAGGTGGAAATGTCTAGGAATGGATAAAAATTTACTAAGAAGGCAGGAAACAGAAGGCTAGAGTATGACACTCTGTGTCTGAATGGAGAAGAGTTAGTAGTGAAATTCCACGGGGTTCACTTTTAGGGCCAATATTGTTCCTTGTATAAGTAAATGACCTACCAGAGTCTATAAATTCATTCAAGAATATGTTTGCAGATGATGCAAAGATTGTGAAGAAAGTAAAAAACAAAAACAATGGTAGAGAACTTCAGGAAGATCTACATAGTCTGCATGAGTGGTCAGAATAGAGTCTAATGAAATTCAATACTTCAAAATGTAAGGTAATGAGAATGGGTACAAGTGCAAGAAGGCCCAAGGTTGACTACTCGGTGGCTGGAGTACAACTTCAGGAGACAGAAAATGAGAGAGATCTAGGAGTAAACATACTGACAGATTTGTCTCTAGAAATACATATAAATGGCATAGTAAGGGCAGCATATGCATTTTTATCGAATTTAAGGGTAGCCTGCGGGCATATGGATAAGGAAATATTCAGAAATATTTATGTAACCTTTGTGAGGCCAAAACTTAAATATGCAGCCCCCTTTTGGAATCCACACTTGAAAGAGCACGAAGTAAAGCTTGAGAAAGTTCAAAGACATGCCACGACACTGGTGCCAGAAATACGCAATCTCAGTTATGATGTGAGGCTGAGGGAGTTAAACTTACCATCACTCGAAGCTAGAAGATTGAGGGGGGATATGGTGACAGCCTTTAAATTCCTTCATGGTTATGATGGAGTGGATAGCGATCGATATTTTGATATAGCTGCCACTAGAACTACAGGTCATAGTTTGAAGCTTCGTAAGAAAACTTCTTTGCAGGATGTAAGGACGTACTTTTTCAGTGTAAGAGTAGTTGATAACTGGAAATTGCTAAGCGAGGAGGTAGTTAATGCTAACTCAATCCATAGTTTTAAAGACAAGTACGATAAGTATCGCTAAGTACAAAATGGAACCAATCAGGAGACAGGATGATATGAACTTTGGGCTCTTTCCCGTCCAGCTATTTGGGCTGCTTCTCTTAAATTTTTACTTGTGTTTTTGAGTGACTAGGTGCTTAGTGAAAAACTTTACCATAATTTCCCTAAATCTGAAATCCTGCAGAGTATTGTGAGTACAAAACTTATATTTGTTGTATGACGAGACTGTCCAAAATATTAAAGGAAAGAGGTGAAGCCATCACATCACATTACCTAATTTTTGTGCAAACTGGGGAAAGCTCTTAAACCGTTTACCTGATCCTGTGGTTCCATATATTGTTAAAATCAGTATCCTTCCCATTTATATTAACTTGTTAGTTAGTTTGATACACGAAATAATTGAATAAATAAATACCAAATATCCACCTGTCAACAGTACTGAGTTAAGTTGCCAAGTAGTACAGCTGTCTTATTTTCTTCATTTTTTTTTTTTTGCTTTTCTTTTAGCTTTCTCTTTTACTATTTTTTTTTATTATTTTTGTATATATATTAAGTTAAATATAAAGTCTAATCCTGTGATAACATATCTTGGTTAGCAAGTGAGTTTATCAGTTAGGAAGAATATATAGCAGAAACAGGTGGGTGCCTCCTCAGACACAAATTCGAATTTTCCTTTAGGTTTGACTTTTGTTTTGTTGCATTTTTTTCTTTTTCTTTTTATCCTTAAATTACCACGGTCAAGTTTTTAAGTTAAGATGTGTGTTACCAGAAAAGAGATAAATTGAGTCACTAAATAGCACTTATATGGAGATATAAAAATTCTGTGTGAAGCTTAAATAAAAGTTTTTTTTTCTTCTATATTCTGTGAGAGGGAGAACACAAAAATGACGCTATCTCTGTCCTAAACCTCTCCCATCCATGGGTCGGTAGGAGGGGTAGCCATTAGGAGACTTAAACTGAAAATCAAGAATTTAGAGGCAATGGTTATAAGCCTTGATGAAAAAATTCGGAATATGGATGGAGAAATGAAAGAGAAAGAAACACTCAGAGAGCAAATAAGATCTTTGGAGGAAGCAAATAAAGCACAAGGGCAGGAGAGAAAGGAACTAGAAAAAAGAATAAAGAAGCTGGAATGGGGAAAAGAGTCAACTAGAATCTAGAATTTCTAAACAAGAAGATAAAAACAAACAGCTGAATGACAACCTAAAGGAATTAGATGTTAGTTCACTGCTCTCTTCTGAGAGAGACGAGATTGCTGCTTGGAATGTCCAGATTAAGGAAAACATTGAACAGTTCAGAAAAGAGTTCCAGGAGCTGAATATGGAAAATGATGCCATGAAAACTTCCTTTGCTGATGCACTAAAGGGGAATGTGGCAGTAAAAGAGGCTGTAAAGGTGGTGGCACTGGAAAACATACAAACAGTTGACTATAAAGAGACAGTAATCGAAAAAATGAAAGACGTTGTGATGGAAAGGGCAAACCCACTCATCAGACAGGCACTTGATAAGGAGAAGACAGTGGTAATCTCAGGCATAAGTGAATCCCAGGAGCCAACATGGCAGGGGAGACTTGAAGAAAATAAAGCTAGGGTTGTAGACCTGATAAGAAAGCTTGGAGTAGTATGTGGTCCTGAGGATATTGTAAACATACACCAACTAGGTAAATATTCGAGGGAAGGAAAGCCGAGACCAACAAAAGTAACCTTTGAGAGAGGGGAAACATGTAGGGAAATATTGTTGAGAAAAAAAAGTCTAAAAGACCTTCAAGAATGCAAAGAAGTGTTCATTAGACGATACAGAACACAGGAAGAGATGGGAAAGATCAAAAACTTGTTGCAAGAGGCAAGAAGGTTAAATGATGAAAGAAATGAAGAAGAGAAGAAAAATTTTCGTTACAGAGTACTACCAGACAAAGGGGAGATAAAGAAGATAATGACAGAAGATCAGGGGATGGGGCCTCATTAAGATTGTTATACACAAATGCTGATGGATTAGCTGGTAAGGCAGTAGAATTAAAAGATAGGATTCACAACAGTAAGGCAGATACAGTAGCAATTACAGAGACTAAGTTGAGTGAGGATATAAACAGTGTCACAGTTTTTCCTAAGGGCTTCAGAATACTAAGGGTTGAAAGATCTGAGAGGACTGGTGGAGGGATAGCGATGCTCATAAGTGAGAGGATTCAAGTTGAAGAAATAAACTTGGCTATAGAAAGTGAGTTCAAGGAATTTCTTGTTGCTCGCATAAATACTGGGTCAGAGAGCATTATAATAACTGTTGTATACAACCCACCAAGGAACCAAAATAGGCTTGAAGTTTATGAGGAAAGTCATATAGGTACTATTGAAGTCATAAACTCAGTTGTTAACATGGCACTGGAAAAAAAATGTAGGATTTTGATTATGGGAGACTTTAATCATAAAGAGATAGATTGGATAAATCTTGACCCACACAGTGGTGAGGACTCATTCGGGGCAAGATTCCTAGATTGCGTACAAGGGAATTTCCTACACCAACATGTAATGGAACCAACAAGGGCCAGGGGTGGGGATGAGCCATCACTACTTGATCTAGTGTTCACAGATAATGTGTTGGATATTGAAAATATTGAGTATGAACCACCAATTGGAAAGAGTGACCACTGTGTGTTGTTGATGGAGTATATCATTGAAGATATTCTTCCTGAGAGTAGAGGCACTGAGGACATGAGGAGGAACTATCCGAAAGGAGATTACATCAAAATGAATGAGCTTTTTGCAGTTATTGACTGGAGAACCTTATTTTACAACAAATCTGTACAAGAAATGTATGACATCTTTTGTGAGAAATATGGGAAGATAGTAGATTGCTGCATACCTGTCACCAAAGTAGGTGTAATTCATGCGAGAGAGAAATGGTTCGATAATAGGTGTAAAAGAGCTAAGGAGTGGAGAGACAAATGCTGGAAAAGGTATAGGAGGAGAAAAAACATAAATGCCTGGCAAACCTACAAAAGAGCAAGAAATGACTACCTAAGTAAAAGGAGAGAGGCAGAGAGAGATTATGAGAGGGACATCACCAGGAAGGCTAAAGAAAATCCCAAGCTTTTCCACAGCTTTATCAGAGGAAAACTGAAGGTAAAAGAACAGGTTTTAAGGCTAAAGAGAGCGCATGGAAGCATCACTGAGGCGGATGAAGAGATCTGCAAAGAATTGAACAAGGAGTTTCAGTCAGTATTTACAGTAGAAAATACCCCACCCCCTCAGATTGCAGTGATAGAAGCTCAAGGGCCGGTATTAGAGAACATCAACCTTACAGCCACAGAGGTATGCAAAGCGCTGATGGATTTAGATGTTCATAAAGCTACAGGTCCTGATGACATATCCCCTCATGTGCTTAAAAAATGCGCAAACACAATATCAGTGGCACTAAGTATCATATTTAAGGAGTCACTGGAGTCGGAGGAGATTCCAAGATGCTGGAAACAAGCAAATGTGATACCTATCTTCAAAAAGGGAAGGACGGATACGGCTCTGAACTATAGACCAGTTTCCTTGACCAGCATAGTTTGCAAAGTTATGGAGAAACTACTAAGGAAACATATCTCTCTTCACTTGGAATCCTTCAACTTTTTGTCAGTGAGGCAACATGGCTTCAGAGAAGGTAGATCAACAGTAACAAACTTATTAGAATTTTATGATGAGGTAAGCCAAATCGTACAGGAAAGAGAGGGTTGGGCAGATTGCATATTCCTAGACTTCCAGAAAGCGTTTGACACTGTTCCACGTGGGAGACTTATTAGGAAGCTGCACTCAATGGCTAGAATAGGTGGAAATGTTTTGGAATGGATAAAAACTTACTTAGAAGGAAGGGAACAGAGGGTTAGAGTAAGACACTCAGTGTCTGAATGGAGAAGAGTTAGTAGTGGAGTTCCACAGGGTTCAGTTTTAGGGCCACTTTTGTTAATTGTATATGTAAATGACCTACCAGAGTCTGTAAATTCATTCATGAATATGTTTGCAGATGAAGAAAAGATTGTGAAGAAAGTAAAAAACGAGAACAATGGTAGAGAACTTCAGGAGGATCTAAATAATCTGCATGAGTGGTCAGAAAAGTGGCTAATGAAATTCAACACTTCAAAATGTAAGGTAATGAGAATGGGTACAAGTGCAAGAAGGCCCAAGGTTGACTACTCAGTGGCTGGAGTACAACTTCAAGAGACAGAAAATGAGAGAGATCTAGGAATAAACATACTGGCAGATTTGTCTCCAGAAATACATATAAATGGCATAGTAAGGGCAGCATATGCATTCTTATCAAATGTAAGGGTAGCCTTCAGGCACATGGACAAGGAAATGTTCAGAAATATTTATGTAACCTATGTGAGGCCAAAACTCGAATATGCAGCCCCCTTTTGGAATCCGCACTTGAAAAAGCACATAGCTAAGCTTGAAAAAGTTCAAAGACATGCCACGAAACTGGTGCCAGAAATACACAATCTCAGTTATGATGAGAGGCTGAGGGAATTAGACTTACCATCACTCGAAGCTAGAAGAGTAAGGGGGTATATGGTGACAGTCTTTAAATTCCTTCATGGTTATGATAGAGTGGATAGGGATCGATATTTCGATATGGCTGGCTCTAGAACTAGAGGTCATAGTTTGAAGCTTCGTAAGAAAACTTCTTTGCAGGATGTAAGGAAATACTTTTTCAGTGTAAGAGTAGTTGATAATTGGAATTGGCTAAGCGAGGAGGTAGTTAATGCTATCTCAATCCATAGTTTTAAGGACAGGTATGATAAGTATCACTAAGTCTAAAATGGAACCAATCAGGAGACGGGAAGATACGAGCTTTGGGCTCTTTCCCGTAAACACAATTAGGTAATCACAATTAGGTAATCACACACACACACACACACACACACACACACACACACACACACACACACACACACACACACACACACACACACAACTACAAAGGAAACATATCTCGCATCACTTGGAATTCTTCAACTTTATGTCAGTGACGCAACATGGCTTCAGAGAAGGTAGATCAAAAGAAACAAACTTATTAGAATTTTATGATGAGGTAAGCCAAATCTTACAGGAAAGAGAGGGTTGGGCAGATTGAATATTCCTAGACTTCCAGAAAGCGTTTGACACTATTCCACATGCGAGACTTATTAGGAAGCTGCAAGCAATGGCTAGAATAGGTGGAAATGTCTTGGAATGGATAAAAACTTACTTAGAATGAAGGGAACAGAGGGTTAGAGTAAGACTCTCAGCATCTGAATGGAAAAGAGTTAGTAGTGGAGTTCCACAGGGTTCAGTTTTAGGGCTACTTTTGTTCCTTGTATATGTAAATGACCTACCAGTGTCTGTAAATTCATTCATGAATATGTTTGCAGATTATGAAAAGATTGTGAAGAAAGTAGGAAACAAGAACAATGGTAGAGAACTTCAGGAAGATCTAAATAGTCTGCATGAGTGGTCAGAAAAGTGGCTAATGAAATTCAGTACTTTAAAATGTAAGGTAATTAGAATGGGTACAAGTGCATGAAGGCCCAAGGTTGACTACTCGGTGGCTGGTGTACAACTTCAAGAGACAGAAAATGAGAGAGATCTAGGAGTAAACATACTGGCAGATTTGTCTCCAGAAATACATATAAATGGCATAGTAAGGGCAGCATATGCCTTCTTATCAAATGTAAGGGTAGCCTTCAGGCACATGGACAAGGAAATGCTCAGACTTACCATCACTCGAAGCTAGAGAATTGAGGGGGATATGGTGACAGTCTCTAAATTCCTTCATGGTTATGATAGAGTAGATAGGGATCGATATTTTGATATTACAGGCTCTAGAACTAGAGGTCATAGTTTGAAGCTCCGTAAGAAAACTTATTTGCAAGATGTAAGGAAATACTTTTTCAGTGTAAGAGTAGTTGATAATTGGAATTCGCTAAGCGAGGAGGTATTAAATGCTATCTCAATCCATAGTTTTAATGACATGTATGATAAGTATCACTAAGTAAAAATGGAACCGATCAGGAGACGGGAAGATACGAGCTTTGGGCTCTTTCCCGTAAACACAATTAGGTAATCACAATTAGGTAATCACACACCAGATTCCAAGATGCTGGAAACACGCAAATGTGATACCTATCTTCAGAAAGGGAAGGAGGGATAAGGCTCTAAACCATAGACCAGTTACCTTCACCAGCATAATTTGCAAAGTTATGGAAAAACTACTAACGAAACACTTGAAATCCATCAACTTATTCCAGTGAGACAACATGGCTTCAGAAAAGGTAGATCAAGAGGAACAAACTTATTAGAATTTTAAGATAAAGTAAATTGAATCTTACAGGAAAGAGAGGGCTGGGCAGATTGCATAATCCTAGATTTCCAGAAAGTATTTGACACTGTTCCACACGGGAAACTTATTAAGGAGCTGCAAGCAATGGCTAGAATAGGTGGAACTATCTTGGAATGGATAAAAACTTACTAAGAAGAAAGGAAACAAGAGGGTTAGAGTATGACACTCAGTGTCTGAATGGATAATAGTTAGAAGTGGAGGTTCACAGAGTTCGATTTTAATGCCACTTTTGTTCATTGCATATGTAAATGACCTACCAGAGTCTGTAAATTCAGTCATAAATATGTTTGCACATGATGCAAAGATTGTGAAGATAGTAAGAAACGAGAACAATGGTAGAGAACTTTAGGAAGATCTAAAGAGTCTCCATGAGTGATCAGAAAAGTGGCTAATGAAATTCAATACTTCAAAATGCAAGGTAATGAGAAAGGGTACAAGTGCCAGAAGGCCAAAGCTTGACAACTCGGTGGCTGGAGTACATTTTCAAGAGAGAGATAATGAGAGAGATCTAGGAGTAAACATAGTGGCAGATTTGTCTCCAGAAATACATATAAATGGCATAGTAAGGGCAGCATATCCTTTCTAATCAAATGTAAGAGTAGCCTGCAGGCACATGGACAAGAAAATGTTCAAAAATATTTATGTAACCTATGTGAGGTTACATAACAGCCCCCTTTTGGAATCCGCACTTGAAAAAGCACATAGCGAGGCCTGAACAAGTTCAAAGACATGCCAGGAAACTAGTGCCAGAAATACACAATCTCAGTTATGAAGAATAATAATAATATATAATAATAAACTTTATTTCCATTTTACAATGGGTATTCGTCAGCCAGGACAAGCCCCACCCCCCACTGTGATGTCCACCCCAGCAGTCCTGCCAGTAAACAGCTTAAACTCTCGGTCTTGGACGGGACCGATCTTCGACCTCGTGAATGCGAAGCCAGCGCGTTACCACTGTACTAGCCAGCAGGCTAGACTTCCATCACTCGAGCTAGAAGATTGAGTGGGGATATGGTGACAGTCTTTAAATTCCTTCATGGTTATGATAGAGTGGATAGGTATCGATATTTTGATATGGCAAGCTCTAGAACTAGTGGTCATAGTTTGAAGCTTCGTAAGAAAACTTCTTTGCAGAATGTAAGGAAATACCTTTCCAGTGTAATAGTTGATAATTGGAATTCGCTAAGCGAGGAGGTAGTTAATGCTATCTCAATCCATAGTTTTAAGGACAGGTATGATAAGTATCACTAAGTAGAAAATGCAACCAATCAGGAGACAGGAAGATACGAGCTTTGGGCTATTTCCTGTAAGCACAATTAGGTAATCAATTAGGTAATCACACACACACACACTGTTCCACATGGGAGACTTATTAGGAAGCTGCAAGCAATGACTAGTATAGATGGAAATGTCTTGGAATGGATAAAAACTTACTTAGAAGGAAGGGAACAGAGGGTTAGAGTAAGACACTCAGTGTCTGAATGGAGAAGAGTTAGTAGTGGAGTTCCACACGGTTCAGTTTTAGGGCCACTTTTGTTCCTTGTATATGTAAATGACCTACCAGAGTCTGTAAATTCATTCATGAATATGTTTGCAGATGATGCAAAGATTGTGAAGAAAGTAAAAAACGAGAACAATGGTAGAGGACTTCAGGAAGATCTAAATAATCTGCATGAGTGGTCAGAAAAGTGGCTAATGAAATTCAATACTGCAGAATGTAAGGTAATGATTACCTAATTGTGATTACCTAATTGTGTTTACGGGAAAGAGCCCAAAGCTCGTATCTTCCCGTCTCCTGATCGGTTCCATTTTATACTGAGTGATGCTTATCATACCTGTCCTTAAAACTATGGATTGAGATAGCATTAACTACCTCCTCGCTTAGCCAATTCCAATTATCAACTACTCTTACACTGAAAAAGTATTTCCTTACATCCTGCAAAGAAGTTTTCTTACGAAGCTTCAAACTATGACCTCTAGTTCTAGAGCCAGCCATATCAAAATATCGATCCCTATCCACTCTATCATAACCATGAAGGAATTTAAAGACTGTCACCATATCCCCCCTCACTCTTCTAGCTTCGAGTGATGGTAAGTCTAATTCCCTCGGCCTCTCATCATAACTGAGATTGCGTATTTCTGGCACCAGTTTCGTGGCATGTCTTTGAACTTTTTCAAGCTTAGCTATGTGCTTCTTCAAGTGCGGATTCCAAAAGGGGGCTGCATATTCGAGTTTTGGCCTCACATAGGTTACATAAATATTTCTGAACATTTCCTTGTCCATGTGCCTGAAGGCTACCCTTACATTTGATAAGAATGCATATGCTGCCCTTACTATGCCATTTATATGTATTTCTGGAGACAAATCTGCCAGTATGTTTACTCCTAGATCTCTCTCATTTTCTGTCTCTTGAAGTTGTACTCCAGCCACCGAGTAGTCAAGCTTGGGCCTTCTTGCACTTGCACCCATTCTCATTACCTTACATTTTGAAGTATTGAATTTCATTAGCCACTTTTCTGACCACTCATGCAGATTATTTAGATCCTCCTGAAGTTCTCTACCATTGTTCTCATTTTTTACTTTCTTCACAATCTTTGCATCATCTGCAAACATATTCATGAATGAATTTACAGACTCTGGTAGGTCATTTACATATACAAGGAACAAAAGTGGCCCTAAAACTGAACCCTGTGGAACTCCACTACTAACTCTTCTCCATTCAGATACTGAGTGTCTTACTCTAACCCTCTGTTCCCTTCCTTCTAAGTAAGTTTTTATCCATTCCAAAACATTTCCACCTATTCTAGCCATTGAGTGCAGCTTCTTAATAAGTCTCCCATGTGGAACAGTGTCAAACGCTTTCTGGAAGTCTAGGAATATGCAATCTGCCCAGCTCTCTCTTTCCTGTAAGATTTGGCTTACCTCATCATAAAATTCTAATAAGTTTGTTACTGTTGATCTACCTTCTCTGAAGCCATGTTGCCTCACTGACAAAAAGTTGAAGGATTCCAAGTGAAGAGAGATATGTTTCCTTAGTAGTTTCTCCATAACTTTGCAAACTATGCTGGTCAAGGAAACTGGTCTATAGTTCAGAGCCGTATCCCTCCTTCCCTTTTTGAAGATAGGTATCACATTTGCTTGTTTCCAGCATCTTGGAATCTCCCCCGACTCCAGTGACTCCTTAAATATGATACTTAGTGCCACTGATATTGTGCTTGCGCATTTTTTAAGCACATGAGGGGATATGTCATCAGGACCTGTAGCTTTATGAACATCTAAATCCATCAGCGCTTTGCATACCTCTTTGGCTGTAAGGTTGATGTTCTCTAATACCGGCCCTTGAGCTTCTATCACTGCAATCTGTGGGGGTGGGGTATTTTCTACTGTAAATACTGACTGAAACTCCTTGTTCAATTCTTTGCAGATCTCTTCATCCGTCTCAGTGATGCTTCCATCCGCTCTCTTTAGCCTTAAAACCTGTTCTTTTACCTTCAGTTTTCCTCTGATAAAGCTGTGGAAAAGCTTGGGATTTTCTTTAGCCTTCCTGGTGATGTCCCTCTCATAATCTCTCTCTGCCTCTCTCCTTTTACTTAGGTAGTCATTTCTTGCTCTTTTGTAGGTTTGCCAGGCATTTATGTTTTTTCTCCTCCTATACCTTTTCCAGCATTTGTCTCTCCACTCCTTAGCTCTTTTACACCCATTATCGAACCATTTCTCTCTCGCATGAATTACACCTACTTTGGTGACAGGTATGCAGCAATCTACTATCTTCCCATATTTCTCACAAAAGATGTCATATATTTCTTGTACAGATTTGTTGTAAAATAAGGTTCTCCAGTCAATAACTGCAAAAAGCTCATTCATTTTGATGTAATCTCCTTTCGGATAGTTCCTCCTCATGTCCTCAGTGCCTCTACTCTCAGGAAAAATATCTTCAATGATATACTCCATCAACAACACACAGTGGTCACTCTTTCCAATTGGTGGTTCATACTCAATATTTTCAATATCCAACACATTATCTGTGAACACTAGATCAAGTAGTGATGGCTCATCCCCACCCCTGGCTCTTGTTGGTTCCATTACATGTTGGTGTAGGAAATTCCCTTGTACGCAATCTAGGAATCTTGCCCCGAATGAGTCCTCACCACTGTGTGGGTCAAGATTTATCCAATCTATCTCTTTATGATTAAAGTCTCCCATAATCAAAATCCTACATTTTTTTTCCCGTGCCATGTTAACAACTGAGTTTATGACTTCAATAGTACCTATATGACTTTCCTCATAAACTTCAAGCCTATTTTGGTTCCTTGGTGGGTTGTATACAACAGTTATTATAATGCTCTCTGACCCAGTATTTATGCGAGCAACAAGAAATTCCCTGAACTCACTTTCTATAGCCAAGTTTATATCTTCAACTTGAATCCTCTCACTTATGAGCAGTGCTATCCCTCCACCAGTCCTCTCAGATCTTTCAACCCTTAGTATTCTGAAGCCCTTAGGAAAAACTGTGACACTGCTTATGTCCTCACTCAACTTAGTCTCTGTAATTGCTACTATATCTGCCTTACTGTTGTGAATCCTATCTTTTAATTCTACTGCCTTACCAGCTAATCCATCAGCATTTGAGTATAACAATCTTAATGAGGCCCCATCCCCTGATCTTCTGTCATTATCTTCTTTATCTCCCCTTTGTCTGGTAGTACTCTGTAACAAAAATTTTTCTTCTCTTCTTCATTTCTTTCATCATTTAACCTTCTTGCCTCTTGCAACAAGTTTTTGATCTTACCCATCTCTTCCTGTGTTCTGTATCGTCTAATGAACACTTCTTTGCATTCTTGAAGGTCTTTTAGACTTTTTTTTCTCAACAATATTTCCCTACATGTTTCCCCTCTCTCAAAGGTTACTTTTGTTGGTCTCGGCTTTCCTTCCCTCGAATATTTACCTAGTTCGTGTATGTTTACAATATCCTCAGGACCACATACTACTCCAAGCTTTCTTATCAGGTCTACAACCCTAGCTTTATTTTCTTCAAGTCTCCCCTGCCATGTTGGCTCCTGGGATTCACTTATGCCTGAGATTACCACTGTCTTCTCCTTATCAAGTGCCTGTCTGATGAGTGGGTTTGCCCTTTCCATCACAACGTCTTTCATTTTTTTGATTACTGTCTCTTTATAGTCAACTGTGTGTATGTTTTCCAGTGCCACCACCTTTACAGCCTCTTTTACTGCCACATTCCCCTTTAGTGCATCAGCAAAGGAAGTTTTCATGGCATCATTTTCCATATTCAGCTCCTGGAACTCTTTTCTGAACTGTTCAATGTTTTCCTTAATCTGGACATTCCAAGCAGCAATCTCGTCTCTCTCAGAAGAGAGCAGTGAACTAACATCTAATTCCTTTAGGTTGTCATTCAGCTGTTTGTTTTTATCTTCTTGTTTAGAAATTCTAGATTCTAGTTGACTCTTTTCCCCTTCCAGCTTCTTTATTCTTTTTTCTAGTTCCTTTCTCTCCTGCCCTTGTGCTTTATTTGCTTCCTCCAAAGATCTTATTTGTTCTCTGAGTGTTTCATTCTCTTTCATTTCTCCATCCATATTCCGAATTTTATCATCAAGGCTTATAACCATTTCCTCTAACTTCTTGATTCTCTGTTTAAGTCCCCTGATGGCTACCCCTTCTCCCGACCCATGGGTGGGAGAGGTTTGGGACAGAGATGGCCTCATTTTTATGTTCTCCCTCTCACAGAATATAGAAAGAAGACGAGAAAGAGGAAAAAAAAAAAAGAGAAAAACTTTTAATTGAGCTTCACACAGAATTTTTTATGTCTCCATATAAGTGCTATTTAGTGACTCAGTTTATCTCTTTTCTGGTAACACACATCTTAACTTAAAAACTTGACCATGGTAATTTAAGTATAAAAAGAAAAAGAAAAGCAAAAGTCAAACCTGAAGGAAAATTCGAATTTGTGTTTGAGGTGGCACCCACCTGTTTCTGCTATATATTCTTCCTAACTGATAAACTCACTTGCTAACCAAGATATGTTATCACAGGATTAGACTTTACATTTAACTCAATATATATACAAAATAAAAAAAAAATAGTAAAAGAAAAAGCTAAAAGAAAAGCAAAAAAATGAAGAAAATAAGACAGCTGTACTACTTGGCAACTTAACTCAGTACTGTTGACAGGTGGATATTTGGTATTTTTTTTTTTTTATTATTCAATTATTTCGTGTATCAAACTAACTAACTAGTTAATATAAATGGGAAGGATAATGATTTTAACAATATATAGAACCACAGGATCAGGTAAACGGCTTAAGAGCTTTCCCCAGTTTACACAAAAAATTAGGTAATGTGATGTGATGGCTCCACCTCTGGCAACTCTTCTAGATTTCCTTCAAGGCAGAACTGGACGGCAGCTTCTCGCTCTCCTCACGAAAATGTTCTGAATTTTTTTTCCTTTAATATGAACAGTCTCGTCATACAACAAATATAAGTTTTGTACTCACAATACTCTGCAGGATTTCAGATTTATGGAAATTATGGTAAAGTTTTCCACTAAGCACTTAGTCACTCAAAACACAAGTAGTAATTTAAGAGGAGCAGTTTCGTGTGTCACTGAACGTGTGATTACCTAATTGTGTTTACGGGAAAGAGCCCAAAGCTCGTATCTTCCCGTGTGTGTGTGTGTGTGAGTGTGTGTGATTACCTAATTGTGATTACCTAATTGTGTTTACGGGAAAGAGCCCAAAGCTCGTATCTTCCCGTCTCCTGATCGGTGTGTGTGTGTGTGTGTGTGTGTGATTACCTAATTGTGATTACCTAATTGTGTTTACGGGAAAGAGCCCAAAGCTCGTATCTTCCCGTCTCCTGATCGGTTCCATTTTAGACTTAGTGATACTTATCGTACCTGTCCTTAAAACTATGGATTGAGATAGCATTAACTACCTCCTCGCTTAGCCAATTCCAATTATCAACTACTCTTACACTGAAAAAGTATTTCCTTACATCCTGCAAAGAAGTTTTCTTACCAAGCTTCAAACTATGACCTCTAGTTCTAGAGCCAGCCATATCGAAATATCGATCCCTATCCACTCTATCATAACCATGAAGGAATTTAAAGACTGTCACCATATCCCCCCTCACTCTTCTAGCTTCGAGTGATGGCAAGTCTAATTCCCTCAGCCTCTCATCATAACCGAGATTGCGTATTTCTGGCACCAGTTTCGTGGCATGTCTTTGAACTTTTTCAAGCTTAGCTATGTGCTTTTTCAAGTGCGGATTCCAAAAGGGGGCTGCATATTCGAGTTTTGGCCTCACATAGGTTACATAAATATTTCTGAACATTTCCTTGTCCATGTGCCTGAAGGCTACCCTTACATTTGATAAGAATGCATATGCTGCCCTTACTACGCCATTTATATGTATTTCTGGAGACAAATCTGCCAGTATGTTTACGCCTAGATCTCTCTCATTTTCTGTCTCTTGAAGTTGTACTCCAGCCACCGAGTAGTCAAGCTTGGGCCTTCTTGCACTTGTACCCATTCTCATTACCTTACATTTTGAGGTATTGAATTTCATTAGCCACTTTTCTGACCACTCATGCAGATTATTTAGATCCTCCTGAAGTTCTCTACCATTGTTCTCGTTTTTTACTTTCTTCACAATCTTTGCATCATCTGCAAACATATTCATGAATGAATTTACAGACTCTGGTAGGTCATTTACATATACAAGGAACAAAAGTGGCCCTAAAACTGAACCCTGTGGTACTCCACTACTAACTCTTCTCCATTCAGACACTGAGTGTCTTACTCTAACCCTCTGTTCCCTTCCTTCTAGGTAAGTTTTTATCCATTCCTAGACATTTCCACCTATTCTAGCCATTGATTGCAGCTTCCTAATAAGTCTCCCATGTGGAACAGTGTCAAACGCTTTCTGGAAGTCTAGGAATATGCAATCTGCCCAGCCCTCTCTTTCCTGTAAGATTTGGCTTACCTCATCATAAAATTCTAATAAGTTTGTTACTGTTGATCTTCCTTCTCTGAAGCCATGTTGCCTCACTGACAAAAAGTTGAAGGATTCCAAGTGAAGAGAGATATGTTTCCTTAGTAGTTTCTCCATAACTTTGCAAACTATGCTGGTCAAGGAAACTGGTCTATAGTTCAGAGCCGTATCCCTCCTTCCCTTTTTGAAGATAGGTATCACATTTGCTTGTTTCCAGCATCTTGGAATCTCCCCCGACTCCAGTGACTCCTTAAATATGATACTTAGTGCCACTGATATTGTGTTTGCGCATTTTTTAAGCACATGAGGGGATATGTCATCAGGACCTGTAGCTTTATGAACATCTAAATCCATCAGCGCTTTGCATACCTCTGTGGCTGTAAGGTTGATGTTCTCTAATACCGGCCCTTGAGCTTCTATCACTGCAATTTGAGGGGGTGGGGTATTTTCTACTGTAAATACTGACTGAAACTCCTTGTTCAATTCTTTGCAGATCTCTTCGTCCGTCTCAGTGATGCTTCCATCCGCTCTCTTTAGCCTTAAAACCTGTTCTTTTACCTTCAGTTTTCCTCTGATAAAGCTGTGGAAAAGCTTGGGATTTTCTTTAGCCTTCCTGGTGATGTCCCTCTCATAATCTCTCTCTGCCTCTCTCCTTTTACTTAGGTAGTCATTTCTTGCTCTTTTGTAGGTTTGCCAGGCATTTATGTTTTTTCTCCTCCTATACCTTTTCCAGCATTTGTCTCTCCACTCCTTAGCTCTTTTACACCCATTATCGAACCATTTCTCTCTGGCATGAATTACACCTACTTTGGTGACAGGTATGCAGCAATCTACTATCTTCCCATATTTCTCACAAAAGATGTCATACATTTCTTGTACAGATTTGTTGTAAAATAAGGTTCTCCAGTCAATAACTGCAAAAAGCTCATTCATTTTGATGTAATCTCCTTTCGGATAGTTCCTCCTCATGTCCTCAGTGCCTCTACTCTCAGGAAGAATGTCTTCAATGATATACTCCATCAACAACACACAGTGGTCACTCTTTCCAATTGGTGGTTCATACTCAATATTTTCAATATCCAACACATTATCTGTGAACACCAGATCAAGTAGTGATGGCTCATCCCCACCCCTGGCTCTTGTTGGTTCCATTACATGTTGGTGTAGGAAATTCCCTTGTACGCAATCTAGGAATCTTGCCCCAAATGAGTCCTCACCACTGTGTGGGTCAAGATTTATCCAATCTATCTCTTTATGATTAAAGTCTCCCATAATCAAAATCCTACATTTTTTCTCCCGTGCCATGCTAACAACTGAGTTTATGACTTCAATAGTACCTATATGACTTTCCTCATAAATTTCAAGCCTATTTTGGTTCCTTGGTGGGTTGTATACAACAGTTATTATATTGCTCTCTGACCCAGTATTTATGCGAGCAACAAGAAATTCCCTGAACTCACTTTCTATAGCCAAGTTTATTTCTTCAACTTGAATCCTCTCACTTATGAGCAGTGCTATCCCTCCACCAGTCCTCTCAGATCTTTCAACCCTTAGTATTCTGAAGCCCTTAGGAAAAACTGTGACACTGTTTATGTCCTCACTCAACTTAGTCTCTGTAATTGCTACTATATCTGCCTTACTGTTGTGAATCCTATCTTTTAATTCTACTGCCTTACCAGCTAATCCATCAGCATTTGTGTATAACAATCTTAATGAGGCCCCATCCCCTGATCTACTGTCATTATCTTCTTTATCTCCCCTTTGTCTGGAAGTATTCTGTAACGAAAATTTTTCTTCTCTTCTTCATTTCTTTCCTCATTTAACCTTCTTGCCTCTTGCAACAAGTTTTTGATCTTTCCCATCTCTTCCTGTGTTCTGTATCGTCTAATGAACACTTCTTTGCATTCTTGAAGGTCTTTTAGACTTTTTTTTCTCAACAATATTTCCCTACATGTTTCCCCTCTCTCAAAGGTTACTTTTGTTGGTCTCGGCTTTCCTTCCCTCGAATATTTACCTAGTTGGTGTATGTTTACAATATCGGTGTGTGTCTGTGTGTGTGTGTGTGTGTGTGTGTGTGTGTGTGTGTGTGTGTGTGTGTGTGTGAGATTACCTAATTGTGATGACCTAATTGTGTTTACGGGAAAGAGCCCAAAGCTCGTATCTTCCCGTCTCCTGATCGGTTCCATTTTAGACTTAGTGATACTTATCATACCTGTCCTTAAAACTATGGATTGAGATAGCATTAACTACCTCCTCGCTTAGCCAGTTCCAATTATCAACTACTCTTACACTGAAAAAGTATTTCCTTACATCCTGCAAAGAAGTTTTCTTACCAAGCTTCAAACTATGACCTCTAGTTCTAGAGTCAGCCATATCAAAATATCGATCCCTATCCACTCTAGCATAACCATGAAGGAATTTAAAGACTGTCACCATATCCCCCCTTACTCTTCTAGCTTCGAGTGATGGTAAGTCTAATTCCCTCAGCCTCTCATCATAACTGAGATTGCGTATTTCTGGCACCAGTTTCGTGGCATGTCTTTGAACTTTTTCAAGCTTAGCTATGTGCTTTTTCAAGTGCGGATTCCAAAAGGGGGCTGCATATTCGAATTTTGGCCTCACATAAGTTACATAAATATTTCTGAACATTTCCTTGTCCATGTGCCTGAAGGCTACCCTTACATTTGATAAGAATGCATATGCTGCCCTTACTATGCCATTTATATGTATTTCTGGAGACAAATCTGCCAGTATATTTACTCCTAGATCTCTCTCATTTTCTGTCTCTTGAAGTTGTACTCCAGCCACCGAGTAGTCAAGCTTGGGCCTTTTTGCACTTGTACCCATTCTCATTACCTTACATTTTGAAGTATTGAATTTCATTAGCCACTTTTCTGACCACTCATGCAGATTATTTAGATCCTCCTGAAGTCCTCTACCATTGTTCTCGTTTTTTACTTTCTTCACAATCTTTGCATCATCTGCAAACATATTCATGAATGAATTTACAGACTCTGGTAGGTCATTTACATATACAAGGAACAAAAGTGGCCCTAAAACTGAACCCTGTGGAACTCCACTACTAACTCTTCTCCATTCAGACACTGAGTGTCTTACTCTAACCCTCTGTTCCCTTCCTTCTAAGTAAGTTTTATCCATTCCAAAACATTTCCACCTATTCTAGCCATTGATTGCAGCTTCCTAATAAGTCTCCCATGTGGAACAGTGTCAAACGCTTTCTGGAAGTCTAGGAATATGCAATCTACCCAGCCCTCTCTTTCCTGTAAGATTTGGCGTGTGTGTGTGTGTGTGTGTGTGTGTGTGTGTGATTACCTAATTGATTAACTAATTGTGCTTACGGGAAATAGCCCAAAGCTCGCATCTTCCCGTCTCCTGATCGGTTCCATTTTATACTTAGTGATACTTATCACACCTGTCCTTAAAACTATGGATTGAGATAGCATTAACTACCTCCTCGCTTACCCAATTCCAATTATCAACTACTCTTACACTGAAAAAGTATTTCCTTACTTCCTGCAAAGAAGTTTTCTTACGAAGCTTCAAACTATGACCTCTAGTTCTAGAGCCTGCCATATCAAAATATCGATCAATATACACTCTATCATAACCATGAAGGAATTTAAAGACTGTCACCATATCCCCCCTCAATCTTTTAGCTTCGAGTGATGGTAAGTCTAATTCCCTCAGCCTCTCATCATAACTAAGATTGTGTATTTCTGGCACCAGTTTCGTGGCATGTCTTTGAACTATTTCAAGCTTAGCTATGTGCTTTTTCAAGTGTGGATTCCAAAAGGGGGCTGCATATTCGAGTTTTGAACTCACATAGGTTACATAAATATTTCTGAACATTTCCTTGTCCATGTGCCTGAAGGCTACCCTTACATTTGATAAGAAGGCATATGCTGCCCTTACTATGCCATTTATATGTATTTCTGGAGACAAATCTGCCAGTATGTTTACTCCTAGATCTCTCTTATTTTCTGTCTCTTGAAGTTGTACTCCAGCCACCGAGTAGTCAAGCTTGGGCCTTCTTGCACTTGTATCCATTCTCATTACCTTACATTTTGAAGTATTGAATTCCATTAGCCACTTTTCTGACCACTCATGCAGATTATTTAGATCTCTTGAAGTTCTCTAACATTGTTCTCGTTTTTTTACTTTCTTCACAATCTTTGCATCATCTGCAAACATATTCATGAATGTATTTACAGACTCTGGTTATTTATCCAGTGTTATTTATCCTGGTTATTTGTTTCACTGAAGGGCTTCCTTACCATTTAATGCTGTATGCTAAGAGTTTGTGCTTGTTCTCATATATATATATATATATATATATATATATATATATATATATATATATATATATATATATATATATATATATAGATAGATAGATAGATAGATAGATAGATAGATAGATAGATAGATAGATAGATAGATAGATAGATAGATAGATAGATAGATAGATAGATAGATAGATAGATAGATAGATAGATAAATAGATAGATAGTAGATAGATAAATAGATATATATTTATATATATAAATAAATATATATATATATATATATATATATATATATATATATATATATATATATATATATATATATATATATATATATAGATATAGATATATATATATATACATATCTGTACTGGGAGCTTAAATAAAATTCTGGATCTTGGGGGTACGGATAAAGTGGTTTTATTTCAACGACTTCTAACAACCGGCTGATAAGAGTCGGCTTCTGCTATTGGCTGCTGGCAGAGTGAGAGAGAGAGGTCCTTCCACTACTGTATTTCTGGAGACAAATCTGCCAGTATGTTTACTCCTAGGTCTCTCTCATATTCTGTCTCTTGAAGTTGTACTCCAGCCACCGAGTAGTCAAGCTTGGGCCTTCTTGCACTTGTACCCATTCTCATTACCTTACATTTTGAAGTATTGAATTTCATTAGCCACTTTTCTCACCACTCATGCAGATTATTTAGATCCTCCTGAAGTTCTCTACCATTGTTCTCGTTTTTTACTTTCTTCACAATCTTTGCATCATCTGCAAACATATTCATGAATGAATTTACAGACTCTGGTAGGTCATTTACATACACAAGGAACAAAAGTGGCCCTAAAACTGAACCATGTGGAACTCCACTACTAACTCTTCTCCATTCAGACACTGAGTGTCTTACTCTAACCCTCTGTTCCCTTCCTTCTAAGTAAGTTTTTATCCATTCCAAAACATTTCCACCTATTCTAGCCATTGAGTGCAGCTTCCTAATAAGTCTCCCATGTGGAACAGTGTCAAACGCTTTCTGGAAGTCTAGGAATATGCAATCTGCCCAGTGTGTGTGTGTGATTACCTAATTGTGATTACCTAATTGTGTTTACGGGAAAGAGCCCAAAGCTCGTATCTTCCCGTCTCCTGATCGGTTCCATTTTTAGACTTAGTGATACTTATCATACCTGTCCTTAAAACTATGGATTGAGGTAGCATTAACTACCTCCTCGCTTAGCGAATTCCAATTATCAACTACTCTTACACTGAAAAAGTATTTCCTTACATCCTGCAAACAAGTTTTCTTCCGAAGCTTCAAACTATGACCTCTAGTTCTAGAGCCAGCCATATCGAAATAACGATCCCTATCCACTCTATCATAACCATGAAGGAATTTAAAGACTGTCACCATATCCCCCCTTACTCTTCTAGCTTCGAGTGATGGCAAGTCTAATTCCCTCAGCCTCTCATCATAACCGAGATTGCGTATTTCTGGCACCAGTTTCGTGGCATGTCTTTGAACTTTTTCAAGCTTAGCTATGTGCTTTTTCAAGTGCGGATTCCAAAAGGGGGCTGCATATTCGAGTTTTGGCCTCACATAGGTTACATAAATATTTCTGAACATTTCCTTGTCCATGTGCCTGAAGGCTACCCTTACATTTGATAAGAATGCATATGCTGCCCTTACTACGCCATTTATATGTATTTCTGGAGACAAATCTGCCAATATGTTTACTCCTAGATCTCTCTCATTTTCTGTCTCCTGAAGCTGTACTCCAGCCACCGAGTAGTCAAGCTTGGGCCTTCTTGCACTTGTACCCATTCTCATTACCTTACATTTTGAGGTATTGAATTTCATTAGCCACTTTTCTGACCACTCATGCAGATTATTTAGATCCTCCTGAAGTTCTCTACCATTGTTCTCGTTTTTTACTTTCTTCACAATCTTTGCATCATCTGCAAACATATTCATGAATGAATTTACAGACTCTGGTAGGTCATTTACATATACAAGGAACAAAAGTGGCCCTAAAACTGAACCCTGTGGAACTCCACTACTAACTCTTCTCCATTCAGACACTGAGTGTCTTACTCTAACCCTCTGTTCCCTTCCTTCTAAGTAAGTTTTTATCCATTCCAAGACATTTCCACCTATTCTAGCCATTGATTGCAGCTTCCTAATAAGTCTCCCATGTGGAACAGTGTCAAACGCTTTCTGGAAGTCTAGGAATATGCAATCTGCCCAACCCTCTCTTTCC
This sequence comes from Halocaridina rubra, assembly GCA_037179515.1. Taxonomy (NCBI): domain Eukaryota; kingdom Metazoa; phylum Arthropoda; class Malacostraca; order Decapoda; family Atyidae; genus Halocaridina; species Halocaridina rubra. Next base: position 19,778 of record JAXCGZ010015657.1, on the reverse strand, counting down.
TGTAAGATTTGGCTTACCTCATCATAAAATTCTAATAAGTTTGTTACTGTTGATCTTCCTTCTCTGAAGCCATGTTGCCTCACTGACAGAAAGTTGAAGTTGTGTGTGTGTGTGTGTGTGTTAGTGTGTCTAAAACTAGCATTAACTACTTTTGGCAAATTGTTACTTTGGTAAAGCTCAGGTAAATAAATTTGTAGTTAATTATTTTGAATAAGCAAAACCAAAGTGAGATGTTGTATTCTTGAGAGTTGCGAGACACCACCAATTCTCAAGTGAACCACGCTGCTGTATCAACAACCAAATTTACCCCTTTAATGTATACAACTAATTGAACTATCTAACCAAACATAGATTGTTAGGTTAGGTTTTAGATATTGAAAATATTGAGTATGAACCACCAATTGGAAAGAGTGACCACTGTGTGTTGTTGATGGAGTATATCATTGAAGACATTCTTCCTGAGAGTAGAGGCACTGAGGACATGAGGAGGAACTATCCGAAAAGAGATTACATCAAAATGAATGAGCTTTTTGCAGTTATTGACTGGAGAACCTTATTTTACAACAAATCTGTACAAGAAATGTATGACATCTTTTGTGAGAAATATGGGAAGATAGTAGATTGCTGCATACCTGTCACCAAAGTAGGTGTAATTCATGCCAGAGAGAAATGGTTCGATAATGGGTGTAAAAGAGCTAAGGAGTGGAGAGACAAATGCTGGAAAAGGTATAGGAGGAGAAAAAACATAAATGCCTGGCAAACCTACAAAAGAGCAAGAAATGACTACCTAAGTAAAAGGAGAGAGGCAGAGAGAGATTATGAGAGGGACATCACCAGGAAGGCTAAAGAAAATCCCAAGCTTTTCCACAGCTTTATCAGAGGAAAACTGAAGGTAAAAGAACAGGTTTTAAGGCTAAAGAGAGCGCATGGAAGCATCACTGAGACGGACGAAGAGATCTGCAAAGAATTGAACAAGGAGTTTCAGTCAGTATTTACAGTAGAAAATACCCCACCCCCTCAGATTGCAGTGATAGAAGCTCAAGGGCCGGTATTAGAGAACATCCACCTTACAGCCACAGAGGTATGCAAAGCGCTGATGGATTTAGATGTTCATAAAGCTACAGGTCCTGATGACATATCCCCTCATGTGCTTAAAAAATGCGCAAACACAATATCAGTGGCACTAAGTATCATATTTAAGGAGTCACTGGAGTCGGGGGAGATTCCAAGATGCTGGAAACAAGCAAATGTGATACCTATCTTCAAAAAGGGAAGGAGGGATACGGCTCTGAACTATAGACCAGTTTCCTTGACCAGCATAGTTTGCAAAGTTATGGAGAAACTACTAAGGAAACATATCTCTCTTCACTTGGAATCCTTCAACTTTTTGTCAGTGAGGCAACATGGCTTCAGAGAAGGAAGATCAACAGTAACAAACTTATTAGAATTTTATGATGAGGTAAGCCAAATCTTACAGGAAAGAGAGGGCTGGGCAGATTGCATATTCCTAGACTTCCAGAAAGCGTTTGACACTGTTCCATATGGGAGACATTAGGAAGCTGCAATCAATGGCTAGAATAGGTGGAAATGTCTTGGAATGGATAAAAACTTACTTAGAAGGAAGGGAACAGAGGGTTAGAGTAAGACACTCAGTGTCTGAATGGAGAAGAGTTAGTAGTGGAGTTCCACAGGGTTCAGTTTTAGGGCCACTTTTGTTCCTTGTATATGTAAATGACCTACCAGAGTCTGTAAATTCATTCATGAATATGTTTGCAGATGATGCAAAGATTGTGAAGAAAGTAAAAAACGAGAACAATGGTAGAGAACTTCAGGAGGATCTAAATAATCTGCATGAGTGGTCAGAAAAGTGGCTAATGAAATTCAATACCTCAAAATGTAAGGTAATGAGAATGGGTACAAGTGCAAGAAGGCCCAAGCTTGACTACTCGGTGGCTGGAGTACAACTTCAAGAGACAGAAAATGAGAGAGATCTAGGAGTAAACATACTGGCAGATTTGTCTCCAGAAATACATATAAATGGCGTAGTAAGGGCAGCATATGCATTCTTATCAAATGTAAGGGTAGCCTTCACGCACATGGACAAGGAAATGTTCAGAAATATTTATGTAACCTATGTGAGGCCAAAACTCGAATATGCAGCCCCCTTTTGGAATCCGCACTTGAAAAAGCACATAGCTAAGCTTGAAAAAGTTCAAAGACATGCCACGAAACTGGTGCCAGAAATACGCAATCTCAGTTATGATGAGAGGCTGGGGGAATTAGACTTGCCATCACTCGAAGCTAGAAGAGTAAGGGGGGATATGGTGACAGTCTTTAAATTCCTTCATGGTTATGATAGAGTGGATAGGGATCGATATTTCGATATGGCTGGCTCTAGAACTAGAGGTCATAGTTTGAAGCTTCGTAAGAAAACTTGTTTGCAGGATGTAAGGAAATACTTTTTCAGTGTAAGAGTAGTTGATAATTGGAATTTGCTAAGCGAGGAGGTAGTTAATGCTATCTCAATCCATAGTTTTAAGGACAGGTATGATAAGTATCACTAAGTCTAAAATGGAACCGATCAGGAGACGGGAAGATACGAGCTTTGGGCTCTTTCCCGTAAACACAATTAGGTAATCACAATTAGGTAATCACACACACACACACACACACACACACATATATATATATATATATATATATATATATATATATATATATATATATATATATATATATATATATATATATATATATATATATATATATATATATATATATATATATATATATTGCTTTGTATATCAACAATTATGCCATCTTTATTTTTTTTTTATCTGAAACTAAGGTATAAATATATACTACATAGTGCTTCTTATTTTGCTGTGTAGGTGGGATGGGAAGACGACTTTAAATGAATGGGTATGTGCTTTGACTAGGCCACCCCAAAAAGGATTACATCCATTGTATATGTACGCATATACTGACCTAACCTTTGTGCTAGATTAGGTCTGTTGGCAAGCGTGGCCTGCAGATAATGAAGGATTTCTGAATATTCAATACTAACACTATTTTGGCTTAATCCTGAGTCTAGTATGTAACATTAAAAGTTTTATAAAAGCTCCTACCAGTAGACCATTCCATTCGACAAGAAAATGAATGGATGTGGAAAATACTGGCCATAATCAAAAGAGTACAACGTAGTTACGCTATTCAAACTTTCTCAACCTGTCACCGTCTTACCATCCTGATGGTAGTTTTTAAAATTTGGAATTAGAATTAAAAGCATATAAGGAGTGTAGCAACAATTACTAATAAACTACATGACGTGGAGTAACTTACCCTCCTGAGAGATTCTACATGATTTTTCAGTATTTCCCCCAACACCTCTACCTTCGATTTGATTATTTCATTTTCGAGTTCAATTCCTGGTTTTACTTTCTTTTTGCCATAATTAAGGAAATCACTGAAGGGTAGTTTTTCTGTCTTGAACTGTGCAATGGTAGAGGGAAACCAACACAGCAACAACAGACAACAATATATGGTCAGCCCCACGAAAACCGGGAATCCGAGGAAGCCAGTCCCCTTAAGCATAAGAGCTGAAAACTTCATTATTTCTACAATTATTAGTCTTGACTTCAATCTGGAGAGTATTTTTTTTAACGATGCTAATCACAAAGAGTATAACAGAATATCATGCTTTCCTTGTCAAACTGTCATATGTACAATCGGTACTCAAGAGTATGAATCGTTTTAAGTACTACAATTGCACAACACCAATTCAGTGATGCCTTTGCGTATAAAACGCACAACACACACAACCGCAAGGTTGCTGTCACTTACGAGTATGCGGCTCTAATATCATCATATTTTCTAAAGTCATTAACATTATGGGTTCAAGGAAGGGGGGTCTCTTGGTAACGCACCACCCACACACGAATAACGACACTCACTGACGATCTCTTCACTCGAAGACTGCCTGAAGCTCCACTAAGTGGGGTGAGGCTGGTACAGCAACGGTTTCTAAACAGAGTATATCTGCACATTCGGGAGAGCTGTAAACTAGAGCTAATGTAAATATCCTCAATTTTTTACTCACAACGGATCTCAAAGCTTTTACTCAGAACAGATCCCAACGATAATTGAGAAAAAGTCACTATTTTCCCGTAAAGTGGAATTATTATGTATTACTCATTCTCAAGGTTAAGAACCTTCGAGCTAAGAACTGTGGAGTCTCAAGTCTAGAGTGGGGAAACTGTTAAAAGGATTTTAACCTTTCTGGTTAAGAAGTAAAAGACCGTTATTGCTGGCCACCGTATTACACAATGAGATTCCCAACTTTGTCCCTGCATTCACCCCTTTTTCGTCAAAAGTCTCTCTTGAAGAATTAAGCATGAATTGTCTAAGTAACATTTTGTGTATTATATCTTATTCAGAAGAAAAAAAAAAACTTTCTCCTGATGAAATGAGATCTAGCCTCAAGAACAAGTCTTTTTTCACCTCTTCTTATTCAGGGGAGAATAAAATAAAGAGTTTCGAGTCCGTTACTGATACCAATGGGTATGTAGAGTCTTTTATGGTGTAATACGCAGTAAATAGTTTTTCGGTGTTTATCAAAAGTGTAAACTTAAGAATAATTTCTTCCATAACTGGTAAGATGTGTGTCTTTGCTAAGTCGTTCATGAATGAGACCACAACATGTGTTAGACATCTGGTAAAATAAAGTTCTGGAGGAGTGATTTTAACGGAGATCCACTAATCCCTGTTAGACAGGATTTATTTCATCAGTCATTATAATCCTAATTACATAGACAAGCTGTACTATATCGATATCATGAACTAAACGAGCTTTAGCATTATTACGGTGTTCGTCGGAAACTTTAACACACACACACGCACAATACTTTTTCAGTGTAACAGTAGTTGATAATTAGAATTGGCTAAGCGAGGAGGTAGTTAATGCTATCTCAATCCATAGTTTTAAGGACAGGTATGATAAGTATCACTAAGCACAAAATGGAACCGATCAGGAGACGGGAAGATACGAGCTTTGGGCTCTTTCCCGTAAACACAATTAGGTAATCACAATTAGGTAATCACACACACACACACACACACACACACACACACACACACACACACACATATATATATATATATATATATATATATATATATATATATATATATATATATATACTGGGACTGAAGCTTGGGAATTTAAGTTGGATGCTCTTCTTATCTGCGCCATGGGCTCAAACGCAGGTCTGTCATCTCCCATTCGACCACTCTTCTGGTAACGCTACAGCTGTCCCCTCGTTTGGAACTCGTATATCGATATGTAATGATGTAAAGTTAAGTTTCTTGAATTAAGGTACACATCAGATCACATACTATTACATACATCCACTACTGACGGTGTTTTTTTTTCTTTTTTTTTAAGAAATATTATAATGTGTATTTGTACGAGATATCACCTACTGGTAAATGCCTAGGTGGGATGAAAAGTTGATGAGAAAAAGGTATTAATGATACCTTTAGGAAAGAAAGCAAAGAGAAGGGTATATGTTTATTTTTTTTTTTTTATAATTATTATTATTATTAGTGTGACACCGGGACAGGGAAGAAAACTACGTTCATCACTAAAGGCCCGGGAACGAAGAAAACATTAAGACGAAGGAAAAGAAATGGTTAATAGACAGGGTAGAAATGAGTGAATGTGTTGATGGCATTATATAGAGCAGAAACATGGAATGCAGGAGAGGATGAAATGAAGTTGCATGTAATTACCCAATCGTGCTTACAGGAAAGAATCCTATGCTCGTAACTCCCCGTCTCCTGGTCGGTTTCATTTTTGTACTCACTGTTACTTATCAACTTGTCCTTAAAATTATGAAATGAATTAGCAATTATCTACCTCCTCGCTTAGTGAATTCTAATCATCAGCTACTCTTACACGAAAAAAAAAAAAATAAGGACTTCCTTACATCCTGCAAAAAGTTTTTTTTTACGAAGCTTCAGACTATGATCTAGTTCTACAACCAGTCATATCAAAATATCAATCCCTATCCACTCTGTCATAACAATGAAGGAATTTAAAAACCTTCACCATATCCCTCCCCCTCATTCTTCAAGCTTCGGGTGATGGCAAGTCTATTTCCCTTAGCCTCTCCTCATAACTGAGATTACGTATTTCTGGCACCAATTTTTTGGCATGTCTTTGAACTTTTTACAGCTTATTTATGTGTATTTTCAATAGTGGATTCCATAATGAGACTTCATATTCAAGTTTTGGCTTTACATAGGCTACATAAATATTTTGTCTCTTGAAGGCTGTTGAATAAGTAATAGCAGGATGTGTTGAGATGGTTTGAACATATGGAAAGAATGCATGATGAACGACTAGCAAAGAGAGAGCATGAAGAGCAGAAATACTCGCAGTAAGGCTAAAAGGGAGAACAAGGATGAGATGGACGGGTAGGATGAAAAGAACCTTGACTGGAATTGGTATGTCAGCGGAGCAGGAGAGAGAAATTGCAAGAGAAAGGAATGCTTGGAGAACGATTGTGTAAAGAAGTGGCAAGGGCCAAGGGATTTTTTGTGCCTGCTAGCACAGGAAGCTGGGATGGGTGGGTGTGGCGGTTTACAGCGTGATGAAGCAGTGAGGGTAAACCAATTGTGGCTGTTTGGGGCTCACAGTAGAAAGTCTTTGTCCATTTACCTTGTGGATGACCCAAGCAGGGCAGTGAGATGAGTCAGCTCCTTTTTCCCAACCAACTAAGAGGAGTGATCGAGGAGTATTAGTGTCTGGTTAAATGTGTGTTTTGATTTGGTCCTCACCTTGAAAGGGGAATTGCGGCCGTTGTATATGTATGTATATATTTCTACTTACCAGGCAATTTACCTATTCTCATTTGGTTACTTACAGACCTCAATTGTATCAGTATATAAATGGCTATGAGCTTGATATTCTCGTATATATATATATATATATATATATATATATATATATATATATATATATATATATATATATATATATATATATATATATATATATATATATATATATATATATATATATATATATATATATATATATATATATATATATATATAAGGGGAGTGGCTGAGTCAAGGCAAAATACTCTGAACCTTTGGGAGGAGATAGAGAAAAATAATGTGATTACCTACTTGTGTTTACGGGATAGAGCCAAAAGCTCGTATCTTTCCGTCTCCTGGTCGGTTCCATTTTCTACATAGTGATACTTATCATACCTGTCCTTAAAACTATGGATTGAGATAGCATTAACTACCTCCTCGCTTAGCCAATTCCAGTTATCAACTACTCTTACACTGAAAAAGTATTTCCTTACATCTTGCAAAGAAGATTTCCTACGAATCTTCAAACTATGACATCTAGTTCTAGAGCCAGCCATATCAAAATATCGATCCCTATCCACTCTATCATAACCATGAAGGAATTTAAAGACTGTCACCATATCCCACCTCAATCTTCTAATTCCCTCAGCCTCACATTAAAACTGAGATTACGTATTTCTGGCACCAGTTTCGTGGCATGTCTTTGAACTTTTTCAAGCTTAGTTATGCGTTTTTTCAAGTGTGGATTTCAAAAGGGGGCTGCATATTCGAGCTTTGGCCTCATATAGGTTACATAAATATTTCTGAACATTTCCTTGCCCATGTGCCTGAAGGCTACCCTTACATTTGATAAGAATGCATATGCTGCCCTTACTATGCTATTTATATGTATTTCTAGAGACAAATCTGCCAGTATGTTTACTCCTATATCTCTCTCATTTTCTGTATCTTGGGGTTGTACTCCAGCAACCAAGTAGTCAAGCTTGGGCCTTCTTGCACTTGTACCAATTCTCATTACCTTACACTTTGAAGTATTGAATTTCATTAGCCACTTTTCTGACAACTAGTGCAGACTACTTAGATCTTCCTGAAGTTCTCTACCATTGTTCTCGTTTCCTACTCTCTTCACAATTTTTGCATCATCTGCAAACATATTCATGAATGGATTTACAGACCCTGGTAGGTCATTTACATATGCAAGGAACAAAATTGGCCCTAAAACTGAACCCTGTGGAACTCCACTACTAACTCTTCTCCATTCAGACACTGAGTGTCTTACTCTAACCCTCTGTTCCCTTCCTTCTAAGTAAGTTTTTATCCATTCCAAGACATTTCCACCTATTCTTGCCATTGCTCGCAGCTTCCTAATAAGTCTCCCATGTGGAACAGTGTCAAACGCTTTCTGGAAGTTTAGGAATATGCAATCTGTCCAGCCCTCTCTTTTCTGTAAGATTCGGCTTACCTCATCATAAAATTCTAATAAGTTTATTACTGTTGATCTACCTTCTCTGAAGCCATGGTGCCTCACTGACAAAAAGTTGAAGGATTCCAAGTGAAGAGAGATATGTTTCCTTAGTAGTTTCTCCATAACTTTGCAAACTATGCTGGTCAAGGAAACTGGTCTATAATTCAGAGCCGTATCCCTCCTTCCCTTTTTAAAGATAGGTATCACATTTGCTTGTTTCCAGCATCTTGGAATCTCCCCTAACTCCAGTGACTTTTTAAATATGATACTTATTACCATTGATATTGGGTATCCGCATTTTTTAAGTACATATGATTACCTAATTGTGATTACCTAGTTGTGTTTACGGGAAAGAGCCAAAAGCTCGTATATTCCCGTCTCCTGATCGGTTCCGTTTTCAACTTAGTGATACTTATCATACCTGTCCTTAAAACTATGGATTGAGATAGCATTAACTACCTCCTCGCTTAGCGAATTCCAATTATCAACTACTCTTACACTGAAAAAGTATTTCCTTACATCCTGCAAACAAGTTTTCTTACGAAGCTTCAAACTATGACCTCTAGTTCTACAGCCTGCCATATCAAAATATCGATCCCTATCCACTCTGTCATGACCATGAAGGAATTTAAAGACTGTCACCATATCCCCCTCAATCTCCTAGCTTCGAGTGATGGTAAGTCTAATTCCCTCAGCCTCTCATCATAACTGAGATTACGTATTTCTAGCACCACTTTCGTGGCATGTCTTTGAACTTTTTCATGCTTAGCTATGTGCTTTTTCAAGTGCGGATTCCAAAAGGGGGCTGCATATTCGAGTTTTGGCCTCATATAGGTTACATAAATATTTCTAAACATTTCCTTGTCCATATGCCTGAAGTCTACACTTACATTTGATAAGAATGCATATGCTGCCCTTACTATGCCATTTATATGTATTTCTGGAGACAAATCTGCCAGTATGTTTACGCCTAGATCTCTCTCATTTTCTCTCTCTTGAAGTTGTACTCCAGCCACCGAGTAGTCAAGCTTGGTCCTTCTTACACTTGTACCCATTCTTATTACCTTACATTTTGAAGTATTGAATTTCATTAGCCACTTCTCTGACCACTCATACAGTCTATTTTGATCTTCCTGAAGATCTCTACCATTGTTCTCGTTTCCTACTTTCTTCACAATATTTGCATCATCTGCAAACATATTTATGAATATATTTACAGACTCCGGTAGGTCATTTACATATACAAGGAAAAAAAGTAGCCCTAAAACTGAGCCGTGTGGAACTCCACTACTAACTCTTCTCCATTCAGACACTGAGTGTCTTTTTCTAACCCTCTGTTCCCTTTCTTCTTAGTAAGTTTTTATCCATTTCAAGACATTTCCACCTATTCTAGCCATTGCTTGCAGCTTCCTAATAAGTCTTCCATGTGGAACAGTGTCAAACGCTTTCTGGAAGTTTAGGTTGTTGTTGTTTGAGGTTAAAGCCAACCTTGTGTTGGCACGGAATATGCAATCTGCCAAGCCGTCTCTTTCCTGTAAGATTCGGCTTACCTCATCATGAAATTCTAATAAGTTTGTTACTGTTGATCTACCTTATCTGAAGCCATGTTGCCTCACTAACAAAAAGTTGAAGGATTCCAAGTGAAGAGAGATATGTTTCCTTAGTAGTTTCTCCATAACTTTGCAAACTATGCTGGTCAAGGAAACTGGTCTATAGTTCAGAGCCGTATCCCTCCTCCCATTTTTAAAGAAAGGTATCACGTTTGCTTGTTTCCAGCATGTTGGAATCTCCCCTGACTCCAGTGACTTTTTAAATATGATACTTAGTACCACTGATATTGGGTTTCAGCATTTTTTAAGTACATATGCTTACCTAATTGTGATTACCTAGTTGTGTTTACGGGAAAGGGCACAAAGCTCGTATATTCCCATCTCCTGATCGGTTCCATTTTAGACTTAGTGATACTTATCATACCTGTCCTTAAACCTATGGATTGAGATAGCATTAACTACCTCCTCGCTTAGCCAATTCCAGTTATCAACTACTCTTACACTGAAAAAGTATTTCCTTACATCCTGCAAAGAAGATTTCTTATGAAGCTTCAAACTATGACCTCTAGTTCTACAGCCTGCCATATCAAAATATCGATCCCTATCCACTCTATCATGACCATGAAGGAATTTAGAGACTGTCACCATATCCCCCTCAATCTTCTAGCTTCGAGTGATGGTAAGTCTAATTCCCTCAGCCTCTCATCATAACTGAGATTACGTATTTCTGGCACCAGTTTCGTGGCATGTCTGTGAACTTTTTCATGCTTAGCTATTTGCTTTTTCAAGTGCGGATTCCAAAAGGGGGCTGCATATTCGAGTATTGGCCTCACATAGGTTACATAAATATTTCTGAACATTTCCTTGTCCATGTGCCTGAAGGCTACACTTACATTTGATAAGAATGCATATGCTGCCCTTACTATGCCATTTATATGTATTTCTGGAGACAAATCTGCCAGTATGTTTACTCCTAGATCTCTCTCATTTTCTTTCTCTTGAAGTTGCACTCCAGCCACCGAGTAGTCAAGCTTGGGCCTTCTTACACATGTACCCATTCTTATTACCTTACATTTTGAAGTATTGAATTTCATTAGCCACTTCTCTGACCACTCATACAGACTATTTTGATCTTCGTGAAGTTTTCTACCATTGTTCTCGTTTCTTACTTTCTTCACAATCTTTGCATCATCTGCAAACATATTTATGAATAAATTTACAGACTCCGGTAGGTCATTTACATATACAAGGAACAAAACTGGCCCTAAAACTGAGCCGTGTGGAACTCCACTACTAACTCTTCTCCATTCAGACACTGAGTGTCTTAGTCTAACCCTCTGTTCCCTTTCTTCTTAGTAAGTTTTTATCCATTCCAAGACATTTCCACCTATTCTAGCTACTGCTTGCAGCTTCCTAATAAGTCTTCCATGTGGAACAGTGTCAAACGCTTTCTGGAAGTTTAGGAATATGCAATCTGCCCAGCCCTCTCTTTCCTGTAAGATTCGGCTTACCTCATCATGAAATTCTAATAAGTTTGTTACTGCTGATCTACCGTCTCTGAAGCCATGTTGCCTCACTGACAAAAAGTTGAAGGATTCCAAGTGAAGAGAGATATGCTTCCTTAGTAGTTTGTCCATAACTTTGCAAACTATGCTGGTCAAGGAAACTGGTCTATTGTTCAGAGCCGTATCCCTTCTTCCCTTTTTAAAGATAGGTATCACGTTTGCTTGTTTCCAGCATCTTGGAATCTCCTCTGACTCCAGTGACCTTTTAAATATGATACTTAGTGCCCCTGACATGTCATGAGGACCCGTAGCTTTATGAACATCTAACTACATCACCGCTTTGCATATCTCTGTGGCTGTAAGGTTGATGTTCTCTAATACCGGCCCTTGAGCTTCTATCTCTGCAATCTGAGGGGTGGGGTATTTTCTACTGTAAATACTGACTGAAACTCCTTGTTCAAATCTTTGCAGATCTCTTCATCCGTCTCAGTGATGCTTCCATCCGCTCTCTTTAGCCTTAAAACCTGTTCTTTTAACTTCAGTTTTCCTCTGATAAGCTGTGGAAAAGCTTGGGATTTTCTTTAGCCTTCCTGGTGATGTCCCTTTCATAGACCCTCTCTGCCTCTCTTCTTTTACTTAGGTAGTCATTTCTTGCACTTTTGTGGGTTTGCCAGGCATTTATGTTTTTTCTCCTCCTATACCTTTTCCAGCATTTGTCTCGCCACTCCTTAACTCTTTTACACTCATTATCGAACCATTTCTCTCTGGCATAAATTACACCCGGTGCGGCACAGCAATCTACTATCTTCCCATATTTCTCACAAAAGATGTCATACATTTCTTGTACAGATTTGTTGTAAAATAAGGTTCTCCAGTCAAATACTGCAAAAAGCTCATTCATTTTGATGTAATCTCCTTTCGGATAGTTCCTCCTCATGTCCTCAGTGCCTCTACTCTCAGGCAGAATATCTTCAATGATATACTCCATCAGCAACACATAGTGGTCACTCTTTCCAATTGGTGGTTCATACTCAATTTTTTCAATATCCAACACATTATCTGTGAATACTAGATGAAGTAGTGATGGCTTATCCCCACCCCTGACCCTCGTTGGTTCCATTACATGTTGGTGTAGGAAATTCCCTTGTACTCAATCTAGGAATCTTGCCCCGAATGAGTCCTCATCACCATGTGGGTCAAGATTTATCTAATCTATCTCTTTATGATTAAAATCTCCCATAATCAAAATCCTACATATTCTCTCCCGTGCCATGTTAACAACTGAGTTTATGACTTCAATAGTACCTATATGACTTTCCTCATAAACTTCTAGCCTATGTTGGTTCCTTGGTGGGTTATATACAACAGTTATTATAATGCTCTCTGACCCACTATTTATGCGAGCAACAAGGAATTCCTTGAACTCACTTTCTATAGCCAAGTTTATTTCTTCAACTTCAATCCTTTCACTTATGAGCAGTGCTATCCCTCCACCAGTCCTCTCAGATCTTTCAACCCTAAATATTCTGAAGCCCGTAGGAAAAGCTGTGACACTGTTTAAGTCCTCACTTAACTTAGTCTCTGTAATTGCTACTATATCTGCCTTACTGTTGTGAATCCTATCTTTTAATTCTACTGCCTTACCAGCTAATCCATCAGCATTTGTGTGATTACCTAATTGTGATTACCTAATTGTGTTTACGGGAAAGAGCCCAAAACTCGTATCTTCCCGTCTCCTGATCGGTTCCATTTTATACTTAGTAATACTTATCATACCTGTCCTTAAAACTATGGATTGAGATAGCATTAACTACCTCCTCGCTTAGCCAATTCCAATTATCAACTACTCTTACACTGAAAAAGTATTTCCTTACATCCTGCAAAGAAGTTTTCTTACGAAGCTTCAAACTATGACCTCTAGTTCTAGAGCCAGCCATATCAAAATATCGATCCCTATCCACTCTATCATAACCATGAAGGAATTTAAAGACTGTCACCATATCCCCCCCTCACTCTTCTAGCTTCGAGTGATGGTAAGTCTAATTCCCTCAGCCTCTCATCATAACTGAGATTGCGTATTTCTGGCACCAGTTTCGTGGCATGTCTTTGAACTTTTTCAAGCTTAGCTATGTGTTTTTTCAAGTGCGGATTCCAAAAGGGGGCTGCATTTTCGAGTTTTGGCCTCACATAGGTTACATAAATATTTCTGAACATTTCCTTGTCCATGTGCCTGAAGGCTACCCTTACATTTGATAAGAATGCATATGCTGCCCTTACTATGCCATTTATATGTATTTCTGGAGACAAATCTGCCAGTATGTTTACTCCTAGATCTCTCTCATTTTCTTTCTCTTGAAGTTGTACTCCAGCCACCGAGTAGTCAAGCTTGGGCCTTCTTGCACTTGTACCTATTCTCATTACCTTACATTTTGAAGTATTGAATTTCATTTGCCACTTTTCTCACCACTCATGCAGATTATTTAGATCCTCCTGAAGTTCTCTACCATTGTTCTCGTTTTTTACTTTCTTCACAATCTTTGCATCATCTGCAAACATATTCATGAATGAATTTACAGACTCTGGTAGGTCATTTACATATACAAGGAACAAAAGTGGCCCTAAAACTGAACCCTGTGGAACTCCACTACTAACTCTTCTCCATTCAGACACTGAGTGTCTTACTGAGGCCCCATCCCTTGTTCTTCTGTCATTATCTTCTTTATCTCCCCTTTGTCTGGAAGAACTCTGAAATGAAAATTTTTCTTCTCTTCTCCATTTCTTTCCTCATTTAAGCTTCTTGCCTCTTCCAACAAGTTTTTGATCTTTCCCATCTCTTCCTGTGTTCTGTATCGTCTAATGAACACTTCTTTGAATTCTTGAAGGTCTTGTAGGCTTTTTTTTTCTCAACAATATTTTCCAACATGTTTCCCCTCTCTCAAAGGTTACCTTTGTTGGTCTCGGCTTTCCTTTTCTCGAATATTTGCCTAGTTGGTGAATGTTTACAATATCCTCAGAACCACGAACTACTCCAAGCTTTGTTATCAGGTCTCTACAACCCTAGCTTTAGTTTCTTCAAGTCTCCCCTGCCATGTTGGCTCCTCGGATTCGCTTATCCCTGAGATTACCACTGTCTTCTCTTTATCAAGTGCCTGTTTAATTAGTGGATTTGCCCTTTCCATCATAACGTCTTTCATTTTTTCGATTACTGTCTCTTTATACAACTGTTTGTATGTTTTCCAGTGCCACCACCTTTACAGCCTCTTTTACTGCCACATTCCCCTTTAGTGCATCAGCAAAGGAAGTTTTCATGGCATCATGTTCCATATTCAGCTCCTGGAACTCTTTTCTAAACTGTTCAATGTTTTCCTTACTTTGGACATTCCAAGCTGCAATCTTGTCTCTCTCAGAAGAGAGCAGTGAACTAACATCTAATTCATTTAGGTTGTCATTTGCTGTTTGTTTCTATCTTCTTGTTTAGAAATTTTAGTTTCTAGTTCACTTTTTTCCCCTTCCAGCTTCTTTATTCGTTTTTCTAGTTCCTTTCTCTCCTGCCCTTGTGTTATGTGTCAGGAGAGCTAAGTTAATGAATGTATTGCCAAACAACATTAAAAAAAAAAATTGACTCGAATCACCTTAAAAAAAAAAAAGTAAAATGGTATCAACAAGCCAGCTACATGTACTAAATTCTATGTAAATATATGTAAATCTTTGTATGTAAATTATTTTTATATAAAAGAATACCCACTGATTTTCTTTAGTGGAATAAAGGCATTATTATTATCATTATTATTATTTATTATTATTATTATTATTATTATTATTATTATTATTATTATTATTATTATTATTATTATTATTATCTCTCTCTCTCTCTCTCTCTCTCTCTCTCTCTCTCTCTCTCTCTCTCTCTCTCTCTCTCTCTCTCTCTCTC
Source organism: Halocaridina rubra (assembly GCA_037179515.1). Taxonomy (NCBI): domain Eukaryota; kingdom Metazoa; phylum Arthropoda; class Malacostraca; order Decapoda; family Atyidae; genus Halocaridina; species Halocaridina rubra. The sequence goes on along the minus strand of JAXCGZ010015657.1, from coordinate 4,445 downwards.
TCTCTCTCTCTCTCTCTCTCTCTGATAAGAGAAATCACATCTTGTTGCTTTCTGAGGAAAAAGGCAACTTGTTCCTATACACGACAGTTTACCTCAAATAAAAATAGCCAAGAAACAGCTATTCTTCTCTCTCTCTCTCTCTCTCTCTCTCTCTATATATATATATATATATATATATATATATATATATATATATATATATATATATATATATATATCTATCTCATGAGTAAAATAACTTTATCCTCTAAATATAAGGGATACCTTCATACTGAGGGTAGTATTTCTGAAATCATAATGGTTGAGTGAGGAAGCAGCTAAATATCTCTCTCTCTCTCTCTCTCTCTCTCTCTCTCTCTCTCTCTCTCTCTCTCTCTGTTATTCTTGCTCGTTATCCTCACTTTGGTGGCCATTAATTATATTGAATTATACATATATTTCCTGTATGTTGCTGTATAATTCTGTTTGTGCATTCTGCGTTTCTCTGAGCTTTACTTTTGCATATAATGTACTCTGTGCTGCCATACTGTGAGTTGTGTGTTAGTATGCAGCAATGTTTTATCAATATGTACACCTCCCTGTAAACCATGTTCAATTCTTGGTTTTATATCCATTTGAAGCATTATTTGTATGAATTCATGTAATGTCTGACGCCTTGGCGCAATAAATTAATAAAATAAAATAATAATCTCTCTCTCTCTCTCTCTCTCTCTCTCTCTCTCTCTCTCTCTCTCTCTCTCTCTCTCTCTTGTGTAATATATATTTATCTTCTGAAGGTAACTGATATCTTCGTACACAAGAAGTATTTCTGAAATCATAATAGTCGATCAGGAAGCAGCTAAATGCGTCCTCTCTCTCTCTCTCTCTCTCTCTCTCTCTCTCTCTCTCTCTCTCTCTCTCTCTCTCTCTCTCTCTCTCTCTCTCTCTCTCTCTCTCATATATATATATATATATATATATATATATATATATATATATATATATATATATATATATATATATATATATATATATATATATATATATATATATATATTTATATATATATATATATATATATATATATATATATATATATATATATATATATATATATATATATATATATAAGAGAAATCATTTCTTGTTGCTTCCTGAGGAAAAAGGCATCTCTTTCCTATACTCGACAGTGTTCCCCATAAAAATAACCTAGAAGAAGTTATTCATCTCTCTCTCTCTCTCTCTCTCTCTCTCTCTCTCTCTCTCTCTCTCTCTCTCTCTCTCTCTCTCTCTCATTATCGATATATAATTATACTCTGAAGGTAAGTGATATCTTCCTAGACAAGGTAGTATTTTTAAAATCATAGTAGGCTAGTTTTGAAGCAACGAAATGCCTCCTCTCTCTCTCTCTCTCTCTCTCTCTCTCTCTCTCTCTCTCTCTCTCTCTCTCTCTCTCTCTCTCTCTCTCTCTCTCTAGTAATATATATTTATACTCTAAAGGCAAGGGATACCACAATGTAGGATTTCTGAAATCATAATAGTTAGGTTATAGCACACAATATAAAGTGTAGATCGCATACCAAAATAGATTCATGACACGTAGATATCAAGCCAATGTAGCACCGAAAAAGTTACAATAATAAAAAAAAATGACATACTAATCCTTATATTATATTAAGAAATGTAAATTATACTATTCGAGAGAGTGAAATTGAAATAAAATGGAAGAGGAAAAAAAATATTTATATGAAATTTGGAGCCGAACGGAGAGTACTGAAATCACTTGATTGATCCTATTAAAAGTATCCCCCCCCCTCCCTACGAAACGTATCCTGGTTTCCATCATGACGGGAATGTGAGCGAGAGTTGAATAAAAAGCGCCTTGTTTGGGTTCAGAAGGTTCAAAATGGCTTGTCTTGGAGGCACTCGGGAATATGACGTCGGGAAGGGCTAAAAAACCAGGCCATCTGACACTTGAGATAGTTGTAGACATCTGACCTCCCTCATCTTCATCGTATTTTATTTATGTTTAATGTTCAAGTTGGACTCCGCAGTTAGAGTCGACGGCCTTGACTATCACAGCGTTGTGGAACTATTCATTTTGGGGCAAATCTAATCATCCACTCTTCTGTTCAAGAGAATTCCTTATCATATTTGATATGAAAAATGAAGCACATACGTCACTCTGTTGGCTAATAGTCACACATACACATATACAAAATTATTAGTCCTCGTAATCTAATGGAAAGGTGAGTCATACTTGCTTACGTAGTGATAGAGTATGTTTAAATTTCTCACTTTAATATTTGTATGAAGCTAGACTAATTACAGTTAAATTACATTAATATAATGTGTTTGTGTGTGTGTGTGTGTGTGTGTGATCATACAACAACAACTTCATCTCATTAGGATTCTAATGAAACAGTGAATGGCATTATTAATTTTTTAAATCATATGCGTGTCACGTGAATATGACTCCTTCTCTTATGAGAAAATAAACATGAACCCCATTATAATCAAGATATGATAATATCCAGCAGCTTCAGTTCTCCGCATTTAAATGCCACGTCACGGGGAATCTTAACGTTGCAGAGAATTGAATTAAAAAAGAAAGAAAAAAACCTCACCCGCATTGTATTTCTTTTTTATTTCTTTTTTTCTTTTTTTTTAGTAATGTTTTCTGTTTGCAGTTTATAAGAATGCTTGTCTTTCTGTGCAGTCTCTAAAGTATTTATGCTAGATTTTCATGAGCTATTGATTACGCTATTATATTACAGCATCTTGAGGTGGAATACTTGACTGTTCATTTGCATATGATGACTAGAAAATTATACGAACTTTCAATACCTGTTATCAAAGGATTATGGATTGTAATACGATATCTTCAAAATGTTGCAAAGCAAGCGCTCCCTGGAACAAATAAACCTATATCGTTTAGTCTCGGAACTGACTTTATGCCTGTTAAGTATTCAGACAGTTATTGCTAGGAATTCTGAACTCTCTCTCTCTCTCTCTCTCTCTCTCTCTCTCTCTCTCTCTCTCTCTCTCTCACTTTTTTTTTTTTGTAAAGCCACAAATTTGACAGCCCAGGAATGCTTTTCAAATATGGTCCATGCTTCAACTTTAATATAGAAAGTGCACTAGTGTAATAAAACAAACTGAACGGAGATATATATATATATATATATATATATATATATATATATATATATATATATATATATATATATATATATATATATATATATATATATATATATATATATATATATATATATATATATATATATATATATATATATATATATATATATATATATATATATATATATATATATATATATATATATATATATATATATATATATATATATATATATATATATATATATATATATATATATATATATATATATATATATATATATGTTGGGGTTTAGGATGGTAGAGTGTTGTTAAGATTCTGTTTTACTAAGGGGACTCAAAGTACCGAGCTCGGTTAAGAGCTTACAAACAGACAGGACAGATATTTGTACTTGAACACCCCATCTCTATTACCATTAGTCGGTTAATTGAAACTCAGAATTCAACTTTCTTTTAATTTTGGAAATGCAATGACATTAAAAGAATTGAATTAAATTTCTCAAATTAAATTTTATGAAATGCTGCCTCGAATACCGGAGGTGGTGAGCACGATTTCGTTTCCCGGCACCACGGACGTATGCCAAGACTTTGGCCTCAACTCGATGATTACCTCTGTCACACAGGCAGAGTAGAATACAGGACACTGCAATATCAGAAACAGAAATGACACACTGTTTATAATGGGAAACTGAAAGCATGAGCACACATATAATGTGTTTCCAATGTCATTCTACTGGATAAAAATATATTGGTTATTCACAGTTAACCAGAAATATTTATGCTACCATAATACCATACAAAACCATTAATTCTTTACTGGTTTTAAAGGAAAACAATATATTCACAATAAATGAAGAATAAGCAAGACAAATACAGTACTGTATGTATTCCTTAAATTGTGGGCAACCACAAAAGTTGCAATGCTTATTACTGATTAACAATTAATATGGTAAAAAACACTATTTAGGATAAAGGAAGAATCTACGAGATAAATACAGTATTCATTCACTTTTGGTTATCAAGAACTGTTTGCAATGAAAAAAGGGTGCAAAACCACCTTTTGAGGTATTTGCAACTTATAACTCAAAACACTTTATCCCCAACATATGAAGATTTAGCAAGATAAATACAGTATGCATTCATTAAATAGTGGTTAACAGGAAATATTTGCAAAGCCAACAGGGTAAAACTACCTTTTAATTATTTGCAGTTTGTATAGCAAATAGCTTTATTGACGAGTTTTTGACGTAAAACACTTTATTTACGATGATAGAAAGGGGTGAAATGAAATTAGAATTTATTAGGAAAAGAGACACATTTTT
>JAXCGZ010015656.1:50000-55000 GCA_037179515.1 Halocaridina rubra | reverse complement strand
ATATATATATATATATATATATATATATATATATATATATATATATATATATATATATATATATATATATATATATATATATATATATATATATATATATATATATATATATATATATATATATATATATATATATATATATATATATATATATATATATATATATATATATATATATATATATATATATATATATATATATATATATATATATATATATATATATATATATATATATATATATATATATATATATATATATATATATATATATATATATATATATATATATATATATATATATATATATATATATATATATATATATATATATATATATATATATATATATATATATATATATATATATATATATATATATATATATATATATATATATATATATATATATATATATATATATATATATATATATATATATATATATATATATATATATATATATATATATATATATATATATATATATATATATATATATATATATATATATATATATATATATATATATATATATATATATATATATATATATATATATATATATATATATATATATATATATATATATATATATATATATATATATATATATATATATATATATATATATATATATATATATATATATATTATATATATATATATATATATATATATATATATATATATATATATATATATATATATATATATATATATATATATATATATATATATATATATATATATATATATATATATATATATATATATATATATATATATATATATATATATATATATATATATATATATATATATATATATATATATATATATATATATATATATATATATATATATATATATATATATATATATATATATATATATATATATATATATATATATATATATATATATATATATATATATATATATATATATATATATATATATATATATATATATATATATATATATATATATATATATATATATATATATATATATATATATATATATATATATATATATATATATATATATATATATATATATATATATATATATATATATATATATATATATATATATATATATATATATATATATATATATATATATATATATATATATATATATATATATATATATATATATATATATATATATATATATATATATATATATATATATATATATATATATATATATATATATATATATATATATATATATATATATATATATATATATATATATATATATATATATATATATATATATATATATATATATATATATATATATATATATATATATATATATATATATATATATATATATATATATATATATATATATATATATATATATATATATATATATATATATATATATATATATATATATATATATATATATATATATATATATATATATATATATATATATATATATATATATATATATATATATATATATATATATATATATATATATATATATATATATATATATATATATATATATATATATATATATATATATATATATATATATATATATATATATATATATATATATATATATATATATATATATATATATATATATATATATATATATATATATATATATATATATATATATATATATATATATATATATATATATATATATATATATATATATATATATATATATATATATATATATATATATATATATATATATATATATATATATATATATATATATATATATATATATATATATATATATATATATATATATATATATATATATATATATATATATATATATATATATATATATATATATATATATATATATATATATATATATATATATATATATATATATATATATATATATATATATATATATATATATATATATATATATATATATATATATATATATATATATATATATATATATATATATATATATATATATATATATATATATATATATATATATATATATATATATATATATATATATATATATATATATATATATATATATATATATATATATATATATATATATATATATATATATATATATATATATATATATATATATATATATATATATATATATATATATATATATATATATATATATATATATATATATATATATATATATATATATATATATATATATATATATATATATATATATATATATATATATATATATATATATATATATATATATATATATATATATATATATATATATATATATATATATATATATATATATATATATATATATATATATATATATATATATATATATATATATATATATATATATATATATATATATATATATATATATATATATATATATATATATATATATATATATATATATATATATATATATATATATATATATATATATATATATATATATATATATATATATATATATATATATATATATATATATATATATATATATATATATATATATATATATATATATATATATATATATATATATATATATATATATATATATATATATATATATATATATATATATATATATATATATATATATATATATATATATATATATATATATATATATATATATATATATATATATATATATATATATATATATATATATATATATATATATATATATATATATATATATATATATATATATATATATATATATATATATATATATATATATATATATATATATATATATATATATATATATATATATATATATATATATATATATATATATATATATATATATATATATATATATATATATATATATATATATATATATATATATATATATATATATATATATATATATATATATATATATATATATATATATATATATATATATATATATATATATATATATATATATATATATATATATATATATATATATATATATATATATATATATATATATATATATATATATATATATATATATATATATATATATATATATATATATATATATATATATATATATATATATATATATATATATAATATATATATATATATATATATATATATATATATATATATATATATATATATATATATATATATATATATATATATATATATATATATATATATATATATATATATATATATATATATATATATATATATATATATATATATATATATATATATATATATATATATATAATATATTATATATATATATATATATATATATATATATATATATATATATATATATATATATATATATATATATATATATATATATATATATATATATATATATATATATATATATATATATATATATATATATATATATATATATATATATATATATATATATATATATATATATATATATATATATATATATATATATATATATATATATATATATATATATATATATATATATATATATATATATATATATATATATATATATATATATATATATATATATATATATATATATATATATATATATATATATATATATATATATATATATATATATATATATATATATATATATATATATATATATATATATATATATATATATATATATATATATATATATATATATATATATATATATATATATATATATATATATATATATATATATATATATATATATATATATATATATATATATATATATATATATATATATATATATATATATATATATATATATATATATATATATATATATATATATATATATATATATATATATATATATATATATATATATATATATATATATATATATATATATATATATATATATATATATATATATATATATATATATATATATATATATATATATATATATATATATATATATATATATATATATATATATATATATATATATATATATATATATATATATATATATATATATATATATATATATATATATATATATATATATATATATATATATATATATATATATATATATATATATATATATATATATATATATATATATATATATATATATATATATATATATATATATATATATATATATATATATATATATATATATATATATATATATATATATATATATATATATATATATATATATATATATATATATATATATATATATATATATATATATATATATATATATATATATATATATATATATATATATATATATATATATATATATATATATATATATATATATATATATATATATATATATATATATATATATATATATATATATATATATATATATATATATATATATATATATATATATATATATATATATATATATATATATATATATATATATATATATATATATATATATATATATATATATATATATATATATATATATATATATATATATATATATATATATATATATATATATATATATATATATATATATATATATATATATATATATATATATATATATATATATATATATATATATATATATATATATATATATATATATATATATATATATATATATATATATATATATATATATATATATATATATATATATATATATATATATATATATATATATATATATATATATATATATATATATATATATATATATATATATATATATATATATATATATATATATATATATATATATATATATATATATATATATATATATATATATATATATATATATATATATATATATATATATATATATATATATATATATATATATATATATATATATATATATATATATATATATATATATATATATATATATATATATATATATATATATATATATATATATATATATATATATATATATATATATATATATATATATATATATATATATATATATATATATATATATATATATATATATATATATATATATATATATAT
>JAXCGZ010015656.1:20000-42500 GCA_037179515.1 Halocaridina rubra | reverse complement strand
TTATATGAAAATATGATAGACGAATAAAAAATTGTATTGACCTACTTTCATTTTTACTTCAATATGGAAAAATGTGTTTATCTTCTTTGCCAATATTTTTGACAGCAGATTGTCATCGGGTGGCAGGATATTCTCTCTCTCTCTCTCTCTCTCTCTCTCTCTCTCTCTCTCTCTCTCTCTCTCTCTCTCTCTCTCTCTCTCTCTCTCTCTCTCTCTCTCTCTCTCTCTCATCTATCTATCTATCTATCTATCTATCTATCTATCTATCTATCTATCTATATATCTATCTATCTATCTATCTATCTATCTATCTATCTATCTATCTATCTATCTATCTATATATATATATATATATATATATATATATATATATATATATATATATATATATATATATATATATATATATATATATATATATATATATGTGTATATATGTATATATATATATATATATATATATATATATATATATATATATATATATATATATATTATATATATATATATATGGTATATATGATATATATATGTATATATATATATATATATATATATATATATATATATATATATATATATGTATATAGTATATAATATATATATATTTATATATATATATATATATATATATATATATATATTATTATATATATATATATATATATATCTATATATATATATGACGCTCTTTTCTCTCTCTCTCTCTCTTTATCTCTCTCTCTCTTTAGTATCAACATGAGATCAGTTTGTCTTAACATGGGCTCATTATTATTATTATTATTATTATTATTATTATTATTATTATTATTATTATTATTATTATTATTATTATTATTATTATTATTATTATTTTTATTTATATTATTATTATTACTATTATTATTATTATTATTATTATTATTATTATTATTATTATTATTATTATTATTATTATTATTATTATTTTATTATTATTATTATTATTATTATTGTTAGTATCATTATTTTATGCATTACCTTTGGACCGGTAGGGACCATATAAATTACTTATAAATTTTGAATCATAGTCGAAAGAAATAAGCAACTTACATGCAATCCGCCCAGTATTTATGCTGAATATATTGAATTGATTTTCGTTTCCCTCATGTAGCTTCATAATATATTCATAATATATTCATATATATATATATATATATATATATATATATATATATATATATATATATATATATATATATATAGAAAACTTGTTTGTTCATTCAAGGACCGGGTTTGGTTTTGGTAGAGAGAGAGAGTCCAATCAAGTAGAGAAGAATAAGGCTATGTCATGTTCACAAGGCGAGTCATCTAACGTAATGTAACATAACGCAATCCAATTTAGCAATTTACGGAGCTATTGAACTTTGCATAAGGTGTTCTGAGGGTTGCTCGTATTTTACATGATCCAAAAATTAAAACCCTCTTACATACTTTTTTTCATTTACGTCTGAGTACCTCGCCTTATTCAAATTGACCTGGTATATACAGTCTTTTTTTTTCACTAGGTAAGGATTGATCTTTCCTAGATCAATAAATAAACCAGATGATGATTTTTGCTCAAAATATATTTTAAACTTTTCAATCAAATACCTGATAGGCAAGCCCGTTTTAGATCATTTGCAGAGAACGGACCTCAGACTATGGTTAGTTGCATTTATACGACGTTACATATCTTACCAAGTATATCGTAAAATAATACTATAGCAACTTCATTGTAGTAGGTTGGCCCATGGCATCAACCGCCCTTTGCGATACTACAGCTGAAGGGTCTTGTGGACTTAAATAAAACTGTCCAGGACAGTTCGATGTTAATTCTTCCTTCAGTTACGGTTCTTTTTTCTATTCCTACATCAATACCGAATATTCTTGGATATTCGTTACTCAACTCTTATTTTTTGTTTGTTCCGGTTTTACGTCATGGATTCCCTTTTCAACCAAGGGCTAGGACGGTTGCCTTCTTGCGAAGGACCTGTTTTGGCAGATGTAATCCTTCGCATCTGACACGTCATTATACACCCCATCTCTGTTTCTCTTCATGTTTACTTCGTGCCCAGACCCGATGAGCGTCGATTTTTTTTTTTTCCCCGTCCTGGTGTCACAACCATAAAAGAAAAAATTCAAAGCAACCATATCCAAATTGGGAACTCCACCTCTAAACTCCCTTTCACGCTTAAATGGTACTCAGTACTTATCCTCTTGGTAGTTTTGAGGTGCGTTTTCTTCAGTTGAGGCTCCTTTTCGTATGGCTACAGAAATTACACGGGTATCATTCAGTGGCATTGCTATATAATGTTAACATAAGGAGATAGATAACTAGGAGGTGGGGCACCACATATATTATAATAATTTACAACATGGAGAAGCGTGTTTATTTATACATTAATATATTTTTGTATGTATTTAAATATTTCTGATCCGAATACTTGTCATAGTATCGTAATATTCGTATACTGTACTGAGAAAAATTGTCTTAACATATTAGCAAAAGGGTTTTGCTGAAACGTCTCTTTAGCATAGCTGTTGAGACAAAAAAAAATAATTCTCTATACAAAAACAAACTAATAGTTCCTTTCTGAACAAGTAGGGAGGGAATTCCTGCCATTCAATCCATGGGCAAAAGACAACCCGTCCCCTGCGTCCCATTCCAAAAATAACACACCCTTCATCAACACATCATTGTTCACACATTCAAAAAGAAAAGAAAACACGAGAGAAAAGGACAATGGAGGAGGCTCCAGAAATTAAACAGTGCATCCATATTTAGCTACAAAGGAAAAGAGAGCGAGAGAGAGAGAGAGAGCAAAAAGAGAGGCAGCTTGTATAAATATACTTCCGATGGCGGTGCCCATCGAAGATTAGCACGAGGGTTTGCCCCTCTCTTTTTTGTCTCTTACTTTATTTAATTTTCGTGTTTTTCCCTCCAATCCCCTTATATCCTTAATCCCCTCTCCTTTTTTCCCCTCCTATCCTATCCCATCCTAAGTCAAGTCACATCGAAGAAGAAGCAGCAGCAGTAGTAGCAGCAGCAGGCGTTAGAGAGCGAAAGAGAGAGCGAGGGACCAAAGCTTTAAACACTTCCCCTTTAATAAACTCTCCAGGGATATGTTTACGCCGTACAGGTGTAGTGGTGAGGATGATGGTAGGCGGTTGGTGGGATGTTGGAGTGGGTGGTGGTGGTAGTGGGGATGCTGCTGCTGCTGGAGGATGTTTGAAGACTAAAATGATTCTATTGGTACTGAGAGAGTATAGAACTATAAAGGGCTGCTTCAATGCATTGTATAACAAAGCCTATTTACTATTTGCAGTTTCATAGGTTTCTGCTCTTAACGAAGGCACACAGGTCTATGACGGTATAAGTCTATACAGCTGTTGCTTTTTATATCTTGATAACATCTTATATCTAAGTTATACTTCCTTCAACTTCTGGAACCAGGCCAGTATACTAAGGAAAATGAGAGGATATATATATATATATATATATATATATATATATATATATATATATATATATATATATATATATATATATATATATATATATATATATATATATATATATATATATATATATATATATATAAGGAATATACTATTGTTTATAAAAGAATTTAAAAACTTTTATTGCATTCTTAAGTAGTTTATGTGATAAAAAATAAACAAGATGGTTGAAGCAAAAGCACCTCAGAACTACTAGATAGAGATAACGAAGTATCTTTATGATTAGTAGGTTGGCCATAGCTCTGGCCGTCCATTGAAATACTATGACTGAAGTTATTACGAACTTAGCTAGGACTGGCCTAGACTGACAAAGGTTAAGTCTTCCTTCAGGCACGGTCCTCTCCCTACATCAACACCGAATATTCTGGCACATTCGTTACACATCTATTACTTTCCCATTACATTTGACAAGTCACAACACTTCCCATATGTTTCTTTTTGCTCTCTTTTTCATCAATTTTACTATAATCATGGAAAGTCCACAGTTTATGGCTCCCAGTACCAGGCACAGAAGGGTGCTAAGAATCTCCATGGATCTTGTTGACTTCACTGTTGGTGTAAGGGTAAACACGCTTGCTGGGAGTAAAGGTTCTGCCCTTAACTATGTACCTTCCGATAGATCTGCTTCTTTCACTCTTCACTTTCCCAATATTCGTAGTCTGGACTCCTGTCTTTCATCTGTGGAACACCACTTGGGTAGATCCCTACCTAACCTCCTCCTCCTCTTTGAGACCCAACTGTCTAGCAATGCTTCTGTTGGCTCATTTCAAATCTCTCACTATAACCTGTATTGTCAGTTCTGTTCCAAAGGTGGGGTCTATGCCTACTGCAACACCAACATTCTTATTTCAATGCTCATAGACCTTGAGTCTCCTGATTTTGATGTTCTCTGGCTGAAGATCTATCTCTCCACTACCACTATCTTCCTTTGCTTCTGGTACTCCTCTCCTAACTCCATTGACCTTTTGTCTTTCTTTGAATATCTGTCCCCTTGCCATGAGTCTTTGCTATCTTCTCACCCAAATGCTGAAGTTCTCTATATTAGATTTTCAGTGTTCACCAACTTAAGTGGATTAATTCTTCTCACACTGATGTGGGAGGAAGAGAGGCCCTTGCTTTCTCTATTACTCACGATCTGGATCGATTATCAAACATTCTACTCATGTTCCCGATGGCAACAAACATGCAGCTAACACTCTTGACCTATTTCTTACTTTTAATCCTTCAAACTATTCATATTTTGTACTTTCCTTTCTTGGTAGATTTGACCACTCTGTGATTTCAATCTCTTCCATTTTTGCTCCCTCTCCACTAATTCTTCCTATTCAGCACCACCTCTGGCACTTTGAGCATATCCAATGCGATGATATGCTTAACTTTCTCTTTGACTTCCTATGGGAAGACTAATGCTTTCAGACCCACGACCCTGATCAGGTAGCCCCAAAAGTTGCCGAGATCATAACCTCGGGAATTGGGGCATTCATCCCCTCCTCTATGAAAAATTGTCTCCCCCTAATCCTTGGTTTAACAACCTGCTCAATGGCTATTCATGGCAGGGCTTGGGCATACCGGTAATACAAAGCCTTCCCTTTTTAACTCGCTCTACTTTTGATACAGCTAGGAATTGCTGTACTACTCAGATTCGATGTTCTAAAGCTTTATTCTTAAGAAGGAGAGTTGATGACCTTAACTCCTCTCCCACTGATAAATCTTTCTTGTCTTTAGCCAAAAACCTTTCCAAAAACTTCTGCAAATGAAGCTTTCCCCCTCTCATTCTTTCTAAAGGTTCTATAGCTTGCTTTCCCACTGACAAAGCTACTCTCTTTGGTTTTCATTTCTCTGCCACCTCTTCCGTAAGCAATTCCAGCACGATTGTCCCTCATACTTTACCCCTCGCTAACCCTATGTTCTTCCTTATTCTTTCTTCACGCAAAGTCCATAAGGTTCTTAGCCCTCTAAAGATGAACAAGGCATCTGGACCCGATAATATCCCTGCAAGGTTCCTTAAGGAGTGTGCAGATGAACTGGTTCCTGTCCTTTGCCATCTATTTTGCCTCATTCTCTCAACCAGTATCTATCTTTCACCTTGGAAGCATGCTCTAGTTTAATCTGTACCTAAGAAGGGTGGCCGCTCTATTCTTCCAAACTACCGACCTATAACCCTAACCTCTGCTATCGCTAGAGTATTCAAAACTATACTCCACTCTCACTTCTTGAAACATTTTTTACTTTAACTCGTTATCTCCAATAACCAGTACAGCTTCAGAAAGGAAAGCACAAAATATGAATAGTTTGAAGGATTAAAAGTTAGAAATATAGGACGGGAGGTCATCTTCTCTGAGGAACTATGGAGAATCCTTTGTCATCACCCTTGATATCTCTAAGGCTTTTGACTGAGTCTGGTACGCGACTCTTTTAGCCAAACTCCCAGCTTATGGTTTTAACCCGTCTCTCTGTTCTCTGATTTCCATATTTTGTAGTTGTGTTTGTTGATGGTGCAGCAACCAGCTCAATTCCTGTTACCAGTTGTGTTCCACAGGGCTCTGTTCTTTCACCTACTCTGTTCCTTTTCTTCATCAACGATCTCCTTCATTTCCCATCCTCTACTCCTCTCCACGCCTTTGCTGGCAGTTCTACCCTTCATTTTTTCTCTGCATGTTCCTCACAACCTTCATCTGCTGCTCGTAATCACTTTCGCATCACTCTTTCTTCTCCTCTCAACTCCGCTTTGCAGAGGGTATATGAGTGGGGCACCCAATATTTAGTTATATTTAATGTCTCCACGACACTGTCTGGCTAACTCTTTATCTTCTTCTCCTCCTGATAGCCCTATTATTTTCAAAATTAACTAAATTTATCCTCTTGATTCTATTAACATATTAGGAATACAGATAGCCTCTAACTTGTCTTGGGGGTTCATTTTCATTTTCGTCATAAATTTTCCTCTTCTTAGTTACTTAAAATCTATAAAGGTCTTATCCATCCCTGCTTAGAATACTGCTCGCACATCTGGGGTGCTTCTTCTTATACTTATCTCCCTGATAGGGTTGAATCTAAGGCTGTCAGACTCATCAAAGACTTTCTCTTACTTTTAATCTGGATTCTCTTTTGCTTCGCAGTAAGGTATAATCCCTTTCTGTTTTCTATCGCTACTACTTCCATGGCTGCTTTGATGAGTTGGTGGGTTGTATCCCTCCCCAATTGCCAAGGTCGCGTAACACTCGCCAAGCAGCCTTGTCTCGCAAGTACTGTATGGAGATTTGTAACTCGTGGATTGGTTAGTGCACTGACTGCTTCTTCCCATCCACCTCCAGACTCTGGAACTCTCTTCCTCCTGTCTTTCCTAATTCTTAATTCCTATCGTCCTTCAAAAAGTGGATCTACAGTCATCTCAGGGCCTATTCCTGCTACACCTCTAGGTCCTCAGTATTTCAACTGTTCTTTCAGCCTGTCCTTTTTCTACTGTGTATCACTCCCCTATTTCTGCCTTGTCTTTAACTTTCTACTTTTTTCTTCATCTTAATATTTTCTTTGTGCCTGGGTCTGATGAGGGTAATTTTCTTGCATGTCCCGGTGTCACACTCATAAAAGAAAATATTACGATAGTACATAGTTAACATTTAGAAATGGGAGAGTTGCTAGAATATCAGGCTTATGCTGTTTGTGTCTGAATGATTTATTGCACACTACACTGCCAGTCAAGTACAGGGGATTATCATTATTCGTCGCTAATTAAAACCATGGAAACGTGATTAACAACGAAATGAACTAAAACAAAGCTATTTTGTCTATTAGAATTAATGTAATTAATGTCTAATAGGGAAAGGACATCCTACATCTATGTTTAATAAAATGAGAAATTATGCATAAACGTATCTAAATTAGAAATAGCAATTTGTATATGTGGATGAGTTGATACTTACAATAAAGTAGCAAATTTTGTTGCTCGACAAGCAAAATGTGACTGCTCCTAGGAAAGTACAGTAAGCATGAGGACATATAATTAGGGAAAACGTATCATACAGGACATTGCAACTAATCATCTCCACTCAAGACTATACATATGCACATATATATTAATATCAAAACACAAAAAAAGAATATATAGCGTTAATAATAACATATGCAGTAGATAATAGACAATATATCAGAAACACTGACAGAAAGGAAATAACATAATATCGACAGTAATAAACACTGAAGTAATAATGGATAACAAGAGATTACATATAGTCCTGATGCCAGTGGGGGGTTTTCCACTGCCTTTGGGGTCTGGTACTCTGTTGGTGGGGGGTGGGAAGTGAGCACACATGCAAGGGTGATTGAGCAACAGCTGGCTGATTATCACACACACAGACTGACAGCGGTGTGGTGAGGGTCATCGCTCTGACTTGTCGTAAGTATTTGCGATTTCTTACGGTAATCCTTCTGCTTCTGTCTAGCCTGAAAATATATTGTTGATGTGGGTGTGCCACAGTAATGACCTCATTCTGTTCCAACGCTTTGAGGAGATACTCTGTATCTTGGCATAAGACTTGTCCCAGGAGGAATATAGGTGTGTCGTCGGTGATGGCCCTTTGAAGTTCTATCTGACAGTGAGTACGATCCCAGTACCTACTGACCTTGAAATTTTGCTCGCCATCGGTTTGCCATTTCTGAGTTGCTATCCCACTGTCAACTATGCAGGTGACTTGTGTATGCTCTGTAGAGGTATGCTTAGGTACTGGAGTAGACCCTTAAACGCCTTGTGTGTCCAAGCCGTCATTAGCACCTGTGTTCAAGCAAAGAGGTGTTTTAGCCGACTTGACAGCGACTTTGACTCTACCATTAGACTGGGGTAGTGTGTGGAATAAAGGTGGACCAAGACCCCACCATTTCTTGAGAAAGGCTAGCATTTCTTCCCTCCCCAGGTTAGTTCAGCCATCTGTTGATAACTGCTCCAGTGTCTACTGGAGGAGGTACCACTGAGGAAGTTTGTGATCTCCAGCCAACGTGTGAGTCTATCCACATACACCAAGTACATATGTCCTCCAAGCTGGAGGAGATGCGCCACCGTCTGTTGGAAGGTGTATTCAGAGGCAGGGTCATAATTAAAGCCTCAGGCGAAGAGGAGGATGTGTGGATATCACAGGAGAGGCAGGTACACTTGTGTTGCTGCAGATTCCCTTCCATGCCAGGCTCGCCTATGCATAGAGTCCAGTCCTTAGTGACCTACAGGTAAGTTAGCTGCAATCTTGTGATGTAGGGATTCCGGGATGACCAGGCATACACAGCCTTGCTTGTAGGTGTACGTGGCCAGGTCCTGGCCACAGTTAGTTTGTCATTAATGCTGTAGATGAGGTGGAGGTGCACTTAATTCTGCACCTTTTTGGGGGATCCACTCGCCTATTAATACTCAGGCTATGAGTAGTTGATAATTGAGTTCTTCACAGCTGCACTTGAGATTGTATCCTCATTTATGATGACACTGTCTTCCTGATCTAGTGCTGCCACAGTAGCCACCTTTGTGGCCACTACTGCTACTAGGTCATCTTCTTGGTCATTGTCCTTTGAATTCAGGGGTGCCCTTAAGGCTGAGAACCTGCTGAGGAAGTCTGCTGCAGAATTCCTTTTTCCGGCAACGTCTGTAAGGGCTCGGTTCCCTAGAAGCTTTATCAAGAGGCGATGGCAGGGTTAGAAAAAAATATTTTTTTTTTTTAAATATAAAATAAGTTTTTTTTTATTTTAATCAGATTCTTTTTAATTTACGTCAGCATTCTATTTTTTTTTTTACTTCACTGACCATAATACTCCCTTGCAAAGGTGAGCAGAATAATAACTAAGAACTAAAACTGTCTTATGGTGTGTAAAGTTGTCCCTTATCTAAAGTGGCTCTAAGAAATGTGGAATTAAGCATACACTGTAGGAAAGTGTTATTAACAAAAATATTTCCCACAAAAAATACAGTGTTGCAATTACAGTACTGTTTTTACTTGAATTTAAATTTAATTTGGCCAAACTTAAGTACAGAACAGTACTCTAGACATATTTCATAGAAGACAGGAGGTAGTGAAAAGATTATATCCTAATTACAGACAGTTATATAAGGGCTTAGACCAATGGTTCCCAAAGTGGGTGGTATCGCCCTTTGGGACGATGGAAAGATGGGGGGGGGTTGAGGCACAAGGGGCGGTAGGGGGTGACAGGGTGGCATTGGGAGCAGTTAATAAATAACTTTTTTTTTTACATAATCTGAATGACAAAATATATGTCATAAATAAAAGATTTGGTTACAAAAAATATCTCTGAATGCTATCCAGTATTGTTGAACTAGGTCAAGATGTAGTTTATTGCCTTCCCAACATCATATTTAGTAGAACGGGGCTTCAGTGCAGTCGCCTTTCTTCTTTCCAAGCAAAGAAACAGACTGGAGATTACTGAACGTGGGGATCTACGACTTTTTCTTAGTGACTTCCAACCTGATGTAGAAAAGGTGATATCCCTGCACTAAGCACAGCCATCCAATTAATAATAACGTGAAAAGAAGGTACTATGTTTCTATGGCTACTGGTGAGATGTTGATTTACCCTTCCATATTGCTGAAACAGCTAAAACTGCTAAGTAAATTTGTTTGATAAATTAGGTTTTATTTGTGAAATACATCTTTGTGTTTGGTCTTGTTGTTTTCAATTTGAAGGACACCAAAATAATAAAAATGTGTGTTTGCATGTATACATGAGGGGGAGGGGGCACTAGGAATTCACCTGGAAGCCAAGGGAGTGCCAGCCTAAGTATTTCACCACTACTCATAAACACATGGCTCATGTCCATATAGGCCAATTTGCCAACCGAAGTGAGTCTTATAAGGCAAAAATCTACCCAACATCCAAAGTTTCACCCCAAGACCCATCATCAAAACCCACATGGATCACCCATGAATGGCATATTTTGTATTTTAGGTCATATTTTGTATTTTATACACTGCACGGTGTATCTTATGTCTAGTGTAAACACAATTGCTTTTTTTTCCCCAAAGGGTATGTTTACTGTGCCATCGCCTTTCCTATCGATCACATACAGGAACAAAATCAAGGTTCAGCCAGGAATCATCTTTAATTTTATCTTTTTAAACCTAAAAATATCCCTTAGGTTGCATCATGACCTGCTCTTTATAAACATGCACTACACACTACTATGTAGGCCACATCAGCTGTATATAAATTGACCATTTTGATCAATAAGGTAAGTCTTCAACAAGTCTTAATTTAAGTCCTCAAAATATAACCTTTTTGTTTTACTCCACTTTGCTGCCAACTTCCACAATATGGGTCTGAAATAACCTGAAATTTTCCATCAAAGTAAATTTCATATGTAAAACTATATGGCTACTAATCAAATGTCTATATACAAGAGTCATGCTCCCACTTATAATACGAATGGCTGACTTAATGCCAAACATCTTGATTCTCTGTGGGAAACAACTACAGAAGAGGGAATTCACAGGGTCCTCACTGTGTCCCAGTTAATCAATGTTTACAATATACAGTGGAGCACAGAGGAAGAATTCTTACCCCCCCCCTCTAAGGAGGAACTAATCGAGTACCAGTAATATAAAAGCTAAATCATTAACAAGAAGTAGAATTACATTCACTTCTGTTGGAATAAATTGTGTTGCTGTATATTTAGCTATATGGAATTAGTCATGTTACCATATTTTGATAAAAAAAAAATCATTCTAATTTAAATCATGATTTCTTTACTCTGATTGATATTAATTTAAATCATTTGATATAAAGCATAGCAGCCCTGGATGATGGTCAGTGACCAGTGCGAGGGTGGAACAACCCAACAGGAATAGTCTCACACTGTGAATGCACCAGGCAACCACCAGAGCTTCCCCCTCAACTGCAGCATACCCAGCCTCTGTGGGGGCAAGGTGACAGCTACCACATCAAGCAAGGCACCACCCTCGTTTGCAGCAAAAGGGTATATGCAGAGGTACACCTGCAGTATTGTTGTAGAATGACAAAACCGATGACTTTCTGCTCCAGTTGTTGATTGCAATGGTGGGGTGGGTGTTGTTGTAGTAGCCAAGTTTGTCCTTTGTTAGTTAACAGATATTTTCCTGTGCCTGGCAGAACTTCAGCTGGAGCTTATCATCCCAGTACACCTGCTTGCTTTTTTTTTTTTTTTTTTTTAGGAATTCCCTAAGAGGTTCCATGATAGGTGCTGTAGCCAGAAGGGGCCCAGCTGCTCCACGAAACCATGCCATGACCAAATGTCCATGATGGCTGGGCAGGTTGGAGTGGGGGAATTATCTTATGGCAGACAGGTGCTCGCTGGTGAACTCATAGGATTCCCATCCTAGGTGGAAGCCAACAAACTCCACCTCTCATCTGCAGAATCAAATTTTTCTGGTTTGAAGGAGATTCTGCTCTCTGCAAAGATGACCAAGATGTTGCAGGTGTACCAAATAACCTGTTCTATGCTGTATCCATATAGTAGTCTTGTTCACATACTTATATTTTCAGATGACGTTCTGTATTGTGTTGTTAGACCTCAGGTATAGGCATCTAAGGTAGAGCAGTGGCCTATGAGGGTACAGCACTACTGATATCTCCCCAAGGGAGTGATGAAAGCAGTCAATATTCATCACCGTCTTGAAGGAGGGACTTGGGACACCAGATACCACGTTAAATGGCACAGGGGTGTGATGAATCTCCCTCAAACATGAGGTGTTGAGGGGTTGGTAATCCATGGTGCTTATAGGGTGGCCGTCTTTTTTTTTAGCCACTACCACCATATTGGAGCACCACTCAGTGATTTCCGCAGGGGGAACAGGCAAGGTAATGCCCCATCGTATGTTTTCATTGAGTTGCACCTTCACCGTCACCTCTCAGTGTTTGGGGATGGCAGTGGGGGTGTGGTATGAATAAGGGCGAGATCAAGGGGCCAATTGTATGTGGTGCTGGGCGTCGGACATTAATGGAAGTGGTGACCTTGTAGTGTCGAAGGTGGACAATGGGAAATGTTGGAGTAGCCACTCTTGATGCCATGCATCATTCTCCTCCAAGGGCAGGAAGAGTATGGCCACAGGGAATGGTAAGCAGGTAACTTCCTCCTCTAAGAGGGGGATTGCAATAGACATATAGTGTGGGAAGAAGTCAGGGACCAGCCCCAAGCTCTTACAAGCAGTCAGAAATTAAAACAAGTACTGGGTAGAGTCCACAAAATAAATCTCCTGCACTGCCGACACACCATCCAAGGTTATGCAGTATTCTGCAGGACCTATATAATGCAGGTAATGCCCTGCCACAGCTTTCAAACCTGGGCAACACACAAGCTAGGAAGATGGAAGTTGCAACAAGTGGAGCAGCAACATCGCCGCCACACATACCTTAGCACCCGTGTCGGCCACAGCCATGGTGGGGAGGGCCACCCCCTCATTGGACGAGGAAACAGACATTATCAGGAGGGGCTGGAGAGATGTTGCACTAGATACTTCTGCTGAGGGAGCCTTCTTTCTACTCTTGCAGCACTTTCTAAAGTGCAAATATGGCAGTTAATACTGCTAACTGGGCAGAAGCTCTTATCCACATGTGCATTCCCACAGTTTCTGCAGGGCTTAGTGGAGATGGCCAAGGGCTCCTGTGCTTTGCAGCAATGGCTACCTCATCATCAACATCCTCATTTGCTGTTGCAACCTGGGTAGATGAATTTTGGAGGGAAAAAGACCCGCTAATGCCTGTGTCTCTCGCCACAGCCTTGAAGGTCGAGCAATTAGATCTATGCTGATCTACACTCTCATATAAAAAGAAATAATGATAAATTTCCCTCTTTAGCACCAAGTCACTTAAACATATTAGTAATTCATGTAAAGACATATAATCACTCAGAGAATGGTTACACTTAGGGTACTTAAAAGCACAGTCTTGAGCCAATTGCAAATATCTATCGAAAATATAGTCCAATAACCTCATCTGGATCCTGGAAGTCACTGAAAAACTCGCTCCACAGTATCGTCTGATAAATGGGGATTAGAACTAATCCCTTGATATTGTCTACAGCTTTTACGGGAGTAAAATTCATCCATATCTCCCTAGCATACCTTTAATCCAAGGCTTGTTGAAGAGTTGGCACACTTGTGAACCAGATATGCAAGATGGCCTCTAGTTTGAACCACCTATTGAGAAATATCCAGCGTCCACATCCTGAAGCCAGCAAAAGACAACTCAACTTCACATTTCTGTAGAACAGAGGGCACCCTATCACGTGGTGCACGTGGAGATGGGGCAATGTTCACCAGTACCGGTGTTGCCGTGACTCGTTTATGGCTCGCTTGCAACCTCTGGCAAGGCAACTGTGACACTGAGCTTGGAAGTCATCGCCCAGAGAAGTCTGGAAGTGGTGGATATGCCATCGTGTCAGTACCCAGGCCGTAAGTCCCACATCACTGTGTCTAGGTAGATATGGATGAGTGATACTCTGCTTAAAGGAACACAACTTTATTATGCAAAAGGTGAAATGTGACTTTTCAGGAAATTGCAGAAATAGTGAGGACATACAATAGGGAAAATGTATCATACAGGATATAGCAACCTTTCAACAGTAAAGAAAAAGGAAACTAAAAATAAATGATATTCATGTAATAATACCATAAAATTAAAGGAAAAAATGTACAGTAGTTACAGTACACCTGATAAGAGCAGCAGTTGATTGCTGGGGAGGGGATGCTATAGGAGAGGAGGAATTATTTCTTGCTTCTTCTCAAACATTACCACAATATGTTTACAAATACCACTACCTTTACCTGCCATATCTAATTAAAAATACCCCATAAATAAGGCAAAACGGCACACAATTTGTAGAAAATGACGTAAAACAAAGAGATATCAGCGGTAAAAAGAGAACAATGAATATGATAGATGATTACCTTACATCATACGTCATTAGTGCCATCTATTGACGAAAAAACGAAATATCATATAAATTTTTCGTCGTTGTCACTATATTCTGATGCTGAAATTGGTGCGACCAATGCTTTTTGTACATAATTCAAGAAGAATTGAAATTTAATATTGAAGCACCACAAAATTTCTGCAGTAAGTGCCACACAGACAAGTACATGATGCTGAAGGTATATACACCGTTAAATAATATATTCAATTTATATAGTATACACAAACTTCCTAGGCCTATTTACAGTTACAATTTATAGAAAAGTCTTAAACTATGCTCTATCAATATGATATGAAAACAAGTTTCTTTGACAATGAAATAAGTACCTTAGTACAGGTCCTGTACTATACTTGCTTCCACTCACCCATTTCAAATCTCTCACTATACTCTGTATACTCGTTTTTATTCCAAACGTGGGGTCTGTGCCCATTGCAACACTAACACTCCTATTCCGAGGCTCATGGACCTTGAGTCTCCTGACTCTGATTTCCTCTGGCTAAAAATCTAGCTCTCCACTACCACTATTTTCCTTTGCTTCTCCTATTGCTCTCCAAACTCCACTAACTTTGTGTCATTCTTTGAATGTCTGTCCTCATGCCATGAGTCCTTGTTATCTTCTCACCCACATACCGAAGTTCTCTACATTGGAGACTTCAATGTCCACCACAGTGAGTGGCTTAATTCTTCTCACACTGATGTAGGAGGAAGTGAGTCCCTTGCTGTCGCTATTACTCATGATCTGGAGCAAATTATCAAACATCCTACTCGTGTTCCTGATCGTCATGAACATGCAGCAAACATTCTTGACCTATTTCTTACTTCTAACCCTTCAAACTACTCTTATTCTGTGCTATCTCCTCTTGGGAAATCTCACCACTCTATGATCTCAATCTCTTCCATTTTAGATCCCCTTCCACCAATCCCTCCTACTCAGCACCGCCTTTGGCACTTTGAGCGCACCCAACATGAAAATTTGCGTAACTTTCTCTTCGACTTCCCATGGGATGACCACTGCTCTCGGTCCCACAACCCTGATCAGGTAGCCCTGAAAGTTGCCGAGATCATGACCTCGAGAATGGAGGCGCACATCCCCTCTTCAACAAAAACTATCTCTCCCTCTAAACCTTGGTTTCATCGTGCCTGCTTTATGGCTATCCAGGTCAGGAATCAGGCACACCGATCTTACCAAGCCTCTCCTTCCGATTTAACTCGCTCTGCTTTTATTGTTGCTAGGAATCGCTGCACTGCTCAGATTTGAAGGTCTAAGGATTCCTTTATAGGAAGGAAAGTTGATGACCTTAACTCCTCTTCTACTGACAAATGCTTCTGGTCCATAGCCAAAAACCTCTCCAAAAACTTCTGTAACTCAAGCGTTCCCCCTCTCATTCGTTCTGATGATTCTATAGCTTGCTCTCCCACTGACAAAGCCACTCTCTTTGGCTCTCATTTTTCTGCCAACTCTCCTATAAAAGATTTCAGCACACCTATCCTTCAATCTTTACCCCTCTCTAACCCTATGCCATCCCTTATCCTTTCTTAACGCAAAGTTCATAAGGTTCCTCGCTCGCTAAAGACGAACAAGGTATCTGGTCCCGATGGTATCCCTACAAGGTTCCTTAATGAGTGGGCAGGTGAACTGGCTCCCATGCTTTGCCATCTTTTTTGCCTCATTCTCTCAACCAGTATCTATCCTTCATATTGGAAGCATGCTTTAGTTCAGGGGTGGCCAGACTTTTGGATTCCAAGATCTACTCTAAAGAATGAAACTCTTTATGATCTACCATACTACATAATCACATAATATTATGTCAACTGAAGAAAAAAATTTCATATAGCATAGTACTTTAAAACATGAGTGCAATTGCCTCACTTATATAAAAAAAAAATATTAATCAGTTCAAAGAAAATTAAGAAAAAAATCAGTTCCAACTTAACTCTACCGAAATTTTTACCTTAGCCCACCTATGAAGTCTTACTGTGGGGGAACAGTAATCGACCAGACAAGTGGCTGCAATCGACATGTAGAACGCAATCAACCGTTTGGCCACCCCTGCTCTAGTTCAACCTGTTCCTAAGAAGGGAGACCACTTTATTTCTTCAAACTACCGACCTACTACCCTAACCTCCTCTATTGCTAAAGTTTTCGAAACTTTGCTCAATGCTCACTTCTTGAAATGACTTGAATCTATCTCACTTATCTCTGATCTCCAGTATGGCTTCCACAAAGCAAGATCCACTGGTGATCGCTTGTTCTCTCTTACTCATGTATGGTCATCTTCTCTGAGGAGCTATGTTGGCCAAACTGCCTGCCTATGTCTTTACCCCTTCTTTCTATTCTCTGATTTCCAGTTTTCATTTTGATCGTTTTATATTTGTAGTTGTTGATGGTGTGACATCTAGCCCTCTCTCTGTTACCAGTGGTGCTCCACAGGGCTTTGTTCTTTCACCTACTCTGTTCCTTCTCTTCATCAATGATCTTCTACAATCCCCATCTTCCTTTCTTCTTCATGCCTTTGCTGATGATTCTACCCTTCACTTTTCCTCTGCCTTTTCTTCACAACCTTCATCTGCTACTCGTAATCAGTCTCATATCACTCTTTCTTCTACTCGCAACCCCGATTTGCAGAAAGTATCTGAGTAGGACACTCAAAATTTAAATAAATGCAATGCCTCCAAGACACAGTTTCTGGCTATCTCTTCATTTTCTTCTCCTCCTGATTACCCTAGTGCCTTCGAAACTAACGAAATTTACCCTGTTTATTCTATCAACATATTAGATATCCATATAGCCTCTAACTTGTCTTGGAGGAATCACATAATCCAAATTTCTAAATCTTCATCCAAAAAATTGGGGGTTTTGTTTCGTTTTCGTCATTGTTTTTCCTCTTGACAGTTACTTAAAATCTATGAAGGTCTTATCCGACCCTGCTTAGAATACTGCTCACACATCTGGGGTGCTTCTTCTTATACTTATCTCCTTGCTAGGGTTGAATCTAAGGCAGTCAGACTCATTAATGATCCTTCTCTTACTTCTAATCTGGATTCTTTCTCTCTTCGCCGTAAGGTATCTTCCCTTTCGCTTTTCTATTGCTACCACTTCCATCGCTGCTTTGATGAGTTGGCGAGTTGCATCCCTTCCCCACTGCCGAGCCGCGTAGCACTTCGCCAAGCGGCCTCATCTCACAGGTACTATGTGGAGATTTGTAGCTCGCAGATTGGTTGGTGCAGTGACTGCTTCTTCCCATATACCTCCAGACTCTGGAACTCTCTTCCTCCTTCCGTCTTTCCTAATTCTTATGACCTATCATCCTTCAAACAGCAGATATACCATCATCTCAGGGCCTAGTCCTCCATATCTCTGGGTCCTCTGTACTTTGACTGTATTTTTTCTGTCTGTTGTTTTCCTTTGTGTGACATTACCTCATCTCTGCCTTGTCCTTAACCTTTTTCTTTTCCTTCGTCTTGGTGTTTTCTCGTTCCCGGGCCTTTATTGATAGGGACAGTTCTTGCCTGTCCCAGTGTCGCACACATAAAAAAAAATTTACACTCAGCACATTTTGTGGATGAAAAATTCTTAAAAATATTAATATCCTCCAAACTGTGGATGACCCGTCAAAATCAAGTCTACATGGGCATGTATTAAAAAGGTGTTGACATACTGCTGGAAGATGTTGTGTGCGCTGCATAAAGTAAAACTGGATAAGAGTACCTAAAGATACCTCCATGAGTTCATCCAATTTCCATTCCTGAAGGTTTCCTACTACCCTTTTGTTAAAATGAATGTTGCACCTTTAATATCAACCCAAAAATATATTAGCTGAATGTCGATAATAGATCGTGGAATCCGAGAATAAACAGATTAACACCCTCCATTATTCCGAAAGGGAACGTGCTAATGGACTGTAGCCGTCACTTTAATGGCTGATTTAGGCTAATCATCATGCTAATGGGAGATAGAAACGGCAAATTAAACTTTCCCCAATGTAATTCCCCATGGAGAATGGAAGAGCAGCTAATATTCATCAGATGTGTAGCATAACCCCTCAAGTTACATAACAGAAATTTGGAGGTAGAGAGATTAGCATTTTGAGCACTCCTCCAGAATTGTGTATTAGTGATAGTTACTATTTACTAACATTTTCTTGGTTAACACCGTAGCGTAACCAGAGAGGTTCTCGACTCAGGAGGTGATGGAGCCCATAGCAGGACCATAGGGAAGGCATCCAGTCTTCATTTCCCATCTTCAGTCTATCTGTTCGTCTTACCTTCTCTTACATTATATAAAGTATTGCTAGTTATGCATTAGCTATTTTATTTCAGTAATTCAGTTCAAACCCAACTGAAGGATTACGCAATATTTTAATTTGTCTCTACTAAAACTTTACTTTGGCTTTAAATGCTTTACAATGCATGAATATTAACGTAGTTCAACTGGCTACTCTTTGTTAATCAATTTCAGACTTAAGCTATCATCACCTTTCATGTTTTATTCTATTTCAGAATATGTATTTAAGCACTTTTGCTGAATTATACTGTAGTTTTCTTTGTTGTTGTTTTTTTCTATTATTTACTTATTACGCAAAATTTGCAACTCGTTCAATATGCTGTTTTCTAGCTTATTTTATTTTAAGCTTTATTGTATTGTTATAAATGTATTTTATATATTATGTCAATAACTGCATTTTAAATAGTCGTTCTAGATATGCAGAGCTTTCATTGTCATTGTAATAACTTGGTTTTCAATATTATAGGTGAATTTACATAGCGTTCAATATGTTATTCCTAGTCTATCTTATTTTAAACTCTGTTGTTATTCAAGTTTTTATTTTTTTTCAGTAAGTTCATTTAAGCTCTCTTGTAAGAATATGCAATTGTCTACTTGGTCATCACTAAAATTGACTTGATTTTCAGAGTTGGGCACAAGAACTATACAGTATATTCATCGTACATGGTCATCACTAAAATTGAATTTGGTTTTCAGAGTTGCGCACGAATTTACACCTCGTTCCATAGGCTATTTTTCTTCATCGCTACATTAAAGATTCTTTTGCTGTCATTTCTTAATTGAATATATGATGTATATATAGATTTTGTTATAAATATTCTCATTTGCTCATTATATTGTCATTTTAATGAGTGTTGCGATACTTTTTCAGCTCTTCGTTTTTTGCTTTCTTATGGTCATTGCCCTGAGCACAGAAGTCTTAGCTCAGCTTTTTGTCGGTTTTGAGATATTTACCTATAAACTTCTTATATTTCTTTTTTTTAAGTGGTAATTATTAACTCCTACAAGATGATAGAAATTGAGAGTTTCAAACTTCTACTAGGTACAGTTAATAATAATAATAATAATAATAATAATAATAATAATAATAATAATAATAATAAATAATATAATAATAATAATAATAATAATAATAATAATAACAATAATGACGACTATGTTGATGATGATGGTGGTTGTCCTAAGAGATTCTGATAGAGATATTGTGTACGCTTAGCTACATCACACAAATACACCAGCTTGTTATACTTTGTATTAAGATTTTAATATACATTTTCATTTTTTTAATCTATTTCCAAATAATTTGCTTGCCCTGACTCTTTGTAGCCACCGTGGCTCAAGCGGTAGCGTCCGAGACTCTAAGGCGTCAGGTCGAGGGTTCGCGCCCCGTCACGGTCTGAGGTTAGCAAGGGCATGCACTCAGGGTAACGATTACATCTGCCAAAACAAGTCCTTCGCAAGAAGGTAATCGTCGTAGCCCTTGGTTGAAAAGGGAGTCGGTGACGTAAAACCGAACACACACATTGCTTGTCCTGTCTCTTTACGCTGGGTCGCTGTTTACCACTGATACCATGGAGGATAAGGATAGTAATGGTAGTAAGACGCTCCATCCTTCCGGGCTAGGAATAGGCACCGAGGTGAAATGGCTTACTTTTAATGTCAATTATAAATTATTATAAAATTATGAAATCTTTATCCATAGCTTTTCTCATATTCGCACTGGATCGCTGTATCTCAGTTCTTAGAGGACCGACTGTCACTCTTGACACTGTCAT
Source organism: Halocaridina rubra (assembly GCA_037179515.1). Taxonomy (NCBI): domain Eukaryota; kingdom Metazoa; phylum Arthropoda; class Malacostraca; order Decapoda; family Atyidae; genus Halocaridina; species Halocaridina rubra. The sequence continues at coordinate 21,983 of JAXCGZ010015656.1, read as the reverse complement.
ATCATTTATCTGGCTTTGGATCGGCAGAGATGATTTAGCTTCATAATGTCATCCCTAGATTACTTTTAAGACCATACATGTCTTCATAGTTTGTTTAAATTGAGTTAGATATAAATTCTGATCCTGTGATAACATATTTTGGTTAGAAATTTATTAATTTTTTTTCTTCTGAAATGACCAGTTTAGCAATTAAGAGAAAATTTTCCGAAACAGGTTATTCAAAGCCATAAGTGAACCAGAAAAGATATGAACTAAGTAACTAAATTAGTACTCATATGAAGCTATAGCAATTCTGCGTAAAGCTAAAAACAAACTTTTTTCTCTCTCCCTTTTTTCCTCTATTCTGTGAAAGGCAAAACATCAAAATGAAACCATCTCTGTTCTAACCTCCCCATCCAATGGTCAGGGGAGGGGTGGTAGAAGATCTCTAGGTGGAATCGCTCTTAGGATCCTGAAACAAAAAGTCAGGGACCTAGAGACCCTTGTAATAAACCTGGATGATAAAATTCAGAATATGAATAGAGAAATGAAAGAGAATGAAACGCTTAGAGAAGTAATAGGATCTTTGGAGGAAGTAAATAAGGCACAAGGGCAAGAGAGAAAAGAACTAAAAAAACGAATAAAAAACTGGAAGGTGAGAAGAGTGAACTAGAAACCAGTTATTCTAAACAAGAATATAACAACAAACAATTAAATGACAATCTAAATTAATTAAATGTTAGTTCACTGCTCTCTTCTGAGAGAGACGAGATTGCAGCTTGGAATGTCCAGATAAAGGAAAACATCGAACAGTTTAGAAAAGAGTTTCAGGAGCTGAATATGGAACATGATGCCATGAAAACTAACTCTGCAGATGCAGTAAAAGAGAATGTGGCAGTAAAAGAGTCTGTGAGGGTAGTGGCACTGGAAAGCGTACAATCGGTTGACTCTAAAGTAACAGTACTAGAAAAATTAAAAGAAGTTGCGATGGAAAGGGCTAATCCACTGATTAAACAGGCACTTGATGAAGAGAAGACAGTGGTAATCGTTCGTTATCAATATCCACCCCTGAGGGTGGCTGGGCCTTGGTGGGCCTACAAGTGGGACAGTGCTAATCTCAGCCATAAGTGAATCCCAGGAGTCAACATGGCAGGGGACACTTGAACAAAATAAAGATAGGTTTTAAACCTGATAAGGAAGCTTGAAGTAGTATGTGGTCAGGAGAATATTGTAAACATTCTCAGAATTAGCAAATATTCTAGGGAAGGAAAGGCAAGACCAATAAAAATAACCTTTGCGAGAGGGAACACTTGTAGAGAAATATTGATGAAGTAAAATCTAAAAGACCTTCAAGAATTCAGAACAGTGTCCATTAGACTAAGCAGGCCACAGGAAGAGATGGAAAGGATCAAAAACTTGTTGCATGAAGTAAGAAGGTTAATCAAGGGAAGAAATGAATATGATAAGAAAATTTTTTGTTTCAGAGCTCTTTCAGACAAAGAGGAGATAAAGAAGATAATGACAGAAGATCAGGGGATGGGGCCTCATTAAGATTGTTGTACATAAATGCTGATGGGGTAGCTGGTCAGGCAGTAGAATTAAAGGATAGGATTCATAGCAGTAAGGCAGATATAGTAGTGGTTACAGAGATCAAGTTAAGTGAGGACATAAACTGTGTCACAGTTTTTCCAAAGGACTTCAGAATATTAAGGGTTGCAAGATCTGAGAGGACTGGTGGAGGGATAGCATTGCTCATAATAAAAAGATTTCAAGTTGAAGAAATAAACTTTTCTATAAAAAGTGAGTTCAAGAAATATTTTGTTGCTTACATAAATACCGAGTCAGAAAGCTTTATGATAACTGTTTTATATAACCCACCAAGGAAACAACATAGGCTAGAAGTTTATGAGGAAAGTCATATAGGTACTACTGAAGTCATAAACTCAGTTGTTTACATTGCATGGGAGATAAAATGTAGGATTTTGATTATGGGAGATTTTAATC
>JAXCGZ010015656.1:0-15000 GCA_037179515.1 Halocaridina rubra | reverse complement strand
TTCATCATCAAATGGTAATTGCAAGTATGCATTTTCAAGATCAATCTTAGAAAATATTTTACTCTTGCCAACCACTGATAAAATCTCATCTACTCTTGGAAGTGGCTATTTTAGCACATACAATGTTTTGATTCAACTCTTTAAAATCTCCACAAATCCTCATAGATTTCTTATCTGCTTTTAATACTGGAACAATGGGAGCCGCCAAATCACTAAAACTTAATGGCTCTACAACGTCATCAGAAACCAATTTATCTAAAGTATCATCTACTAATATCTTATAATTAAATGGCACAGCTCTAGCCTTCTGAAAGTTTGGTACTGCATTACCTTAAGATTAAGTTTGGCTACTATGCTCGTAATTGGCAATTTTGAATCAGTTGAAAATTTATCTAGCTGAGCTCTAGCATCCATTACACTGTTTATTATTTTATTTTCACAATCAACAACACCTGTCAAAGCAATTCCAATCTTAGACATTAAATCCCTAGCACACAAGTTTGGGTTATAATTGTCAGCACCATAAAATCCATGTCTTATACTGAAATCATTATAAACAACATTCACATAAACTTTACCCATGACATTAACATTACTGTTTCCATAAGCTTTTAGTCTTTTATAACAATGCTGCATAGGTAAAGCTAAGCACTGAACCCACTTGCAACCTAAAGTAGCAACTCCAGGACCACTATCAACTTCATATGGAATTTCTTTACCATTTAAGTGTAAATTAATCTTGGCTATTGCAGTAGGGTTATTTTCTACACTCAAAATCCGGTTTTCTTTCCCTACTGTAGCAGTTTCATTTAAAGTTAATAACTGATTACAATCGCTATCTTCCTCAATTAGGGTTTTTTCAAAAACTGCATTAGCTATTTTCTTACCCTTTCTGTTTTTTTTTTTCTGACAAAGTGGTATGGCTGGTTTTTTTCCGTCACTATACTTTTGGTACTCGGAACTCTGAGAAAATTTAGAAACTTGGGAAACTTCCTTATTAAAATGACAAACTTTTTTCAAGTGTTCTTTTTCGTTACACACTGAACAAGAAAGATGAGAAAAGCGACAATCCTCACTAAAGTGAGGGTAACCACAATGTCGGCAACTTGCCTCTCTTCTACCATTAGGGGTAGGAGTAGGTCTAGGTCTATTTGAATTAATATTCAAAGCATTCATTTGAGTAGGAAGTTTTTCACCACAAAAAGCTTTTTCAAAATTTAAAATTCTGTCCAGTGTGGCAGAAGAAGTCATAGTTTGTAAGTTTATATTTTCCGCTGCTAAATTAGGAAAATATACTTCTGATTCAATAGCCATTAACAATTGATAGCGAACCCTGGCATCAAACTGATTGCCAAAATTAGTCTTTGGAAAGTGCTTTGTGATCAGTATGAAGATTATGCAGATTTTCACCAGGTTTCTTTTTTCTTTGCTGAAATTGTATTAAGATTTTGTGTTAAGAAGGTTTGACAATAAAATTACCTACTAAAATCTCTACTAAATCAGAAAAATTCTTAAGATGAGGAATATCTGGGGCACACAGACTAGCTAGAGTGCTATATACTTCATTTCCTAGTGAAATAAGTGAGCAATTTTTCTTTTTAGCACTTTCAGTTATACCACTGTGGGCAAAATGTGCCTCAAGCATGGACATCCACACATCAAAGTTAATTAGGTGGGATGAAAAGGCTGAATTTTTGCATTTGCGCTAGCCATGGTTAACCTAGCCTAGGTAACAGATGAAGTAATTTCCAAAAACAACAAAAACCAATCTTCATACCTCAATCAACGTAGCCTAACATAGCTTTAAAAATCCCACTTATCTCTTGAAAATCGGCTGTCATAATCGTTTTTTTTTTTTTTTTTTTTATTCAGATAACTGTACATGGGGACATGTGCACATGGGCACTCCCAGTCATATTGCAGTTGATAACATTACAATCTATGTGGTTATGTATAAATAACATACTAATAGAATTTGCAATTAATTTTAAATATCATAGCAAGTAATTAATAATAAAATATAGTGTAATAATTGAAGAGTATTTGAAGAGTAATCATTGTGACAATATTTTCAATAGCCCTTGTTGAGTGCTATCATTTAAATTACATTTCACTTTTCAACAGTACTACTGCAGACAATTTGAAGCAGATATAGAATAACAATTTTCAGGTTAGAATAATAAGTAGGTACATACATATATATATATATACACACACATACATACACACACATATATATATATATATATATTTATATATATATATATATATATATATATATATATATATATATATATATATATATATATATATATATATATATATATATATATATATATATATATATATATATATATATGCATGCATTAATTAGATGAGCAATAGAAACACCACTGGGGCTTCATAGTCGGTTATTTATGCTGGGGTTAAATAATATATATATATATATATATATATATATATATATATATATATATATATATATATATATATATATATATATATATATATATATATATATATATATATATATATATATATATATATATGTATATATATATATATATATATATATATATATATATATATATATATATATATATATATATATATATATATATATATATATATATATATATATATATATATATATATATAGTAAAAACTGAGGTTTTATTCTTGAAGCTGGTATAAACAAAACAAGCCACTCATCCGGGCATCAACACTAGACACATCAAGTATAAGTACAAGAATATCAAAACAAGAGAATTAAACTCTAATTATAAGGAAATAAACACAAATAAGAAAGCAATCAGAATAAATAATAAGAAACAATAATAAATAAATATACCTCAAGTCTCACACACTCAGTGCCTGAATGGAGAAGAGTTAGTAGCAGAGTTCTGTAGGATGAATTCTACCGCTGCCCAACAAGTTGTAGGATGAATTTTGGACTATCTGATCTGAACTCACCAATTTGTAAGATGACTGGGTTATCTCATCGCTTGTCACCAAGTTGTCGTAATGTTAATTACTATTTCACCACGTGTCACCAGTTGTCGTGATGAATTCTTTTCACTACGTTAATATTAGTACCAGAAGGGTGCAAGGTAGGAATGGACAAGCAGTGATTCCTTTATCTTAATTTATTCTAGAGTACAACACATTCGACGCCTCAATGCCCCCCACCCTATGACTATCATAATCTATGATCTATTCGTGCCCCGGGCAAAGTTCTAACTAACTGTGTCTGCCCTGGGTGGTTCTTGAAATACCCCCAGGGCAGGGCGTGGCTTGACATCCAATCCTGCCAATGAACTCGAGTGACATCCAGTCCTGCCAATGAACTCGAGTGACATCCAGTCCTGCAAATCAACGCCAGGTTCGAAGTGGAGTCCCTCCTATTTCGGGGAGGGGCTATTTCAACAAGCCTATAGAACGGAAAAGTTCCAGGTCAGAGCGTGGCTATTGGGTATCTCTCCAGGGCATGTACATACGTACGGGTCAAATGTTTGTGTTTCTTGTGGTTTAGGAAATGGCTAACTTCTTGGCCTTTCTCATCCTCTTCCGATACTTGATGCCGGATGCTAAGTCCCATGGGTCCGGTCATATATCTCCTTGACACTTTCTACAAACATTGACCGGACCGCAGAAAAACAATTGGGAGAGTATTCTATTTCACCCTTGCCCTCTAGCCTCTTCCGTTTCTCTTTACGACTTCCGTCATGCGACATCCCTCCCAACCAAAACTGAAATATCTTTTATTTCAGTCGAAGCATGGGCTATTTTTTCGAGAGCTCTAGGACATATCCTAGCTAACATTAGTTTACAATAGAAATGGGGCCGAATTATTTAAGCTATTTTCTAAGAATTCCTATATTTAACAAATAAATTTAACCTTAATCATTAGGATTTCAGTGTGTAACTAATCATTATCAAACATTAATTAAGATCACAAGTTAGTTTAGGTCATAACGTTACTGTGTCTACTTCTCTCCTTTTTCAAAAGATTTACAAAAGTTGGTTAGCTACAGTAAAAAGATAAATCATGTAGAACATTAGTATGTACGAACATTTAAAATGCGATAGACAATAACATAAATGGTAACTTCCTATCGTTACTATGGGGCATTGATTTGTCTTAAAATTAGGCCTTAAAAAACTACTCCTGAAACAAAATATTGGTTACGATGTGAAAAGTCAGAAAACATTCATCATTCCAATGTGCAATGCCTATTCAGAGACAAACTGATATGAGAACTTAATGAACACAAAGATTAAATCATGATTCAAACAATGATAATGCTAAAGCAAAACACTAATATTATTTAAGCAGAAGACAACTTATTACTATCGGTGCAAATCATACAATTCATCAAAGGCACTTATTCAAAAACTATCTTTAAAGGAGCCTCTGAGTTGTCGCTTAAAATTATCTTAAAACTAGGTAAAACAAATAATAAAAGAATTGGTCTTGGTGGTTAAAGACGGTGGGGACCTTTTCTTTCCCATTTTTTTCTTTCAGTTCTAAAGCGTGGATTGTTCTTTCCAACAACTAATAAGGGATTTTAAATACCCTTCTTTCTCTCTTCACTAAGGTTTGGACATGTATAGGGATTTTTTTCTTTCTGTCTGTTTGAATCCCATCAATGCGTGTACGTGGCTTCTAAAGATATTATTCATATATTTAAAAAACTTCTCTTTTTTTTCTCTCTCTCTTTTCACTACAGTTAGGACATGTATGGGAATTACCCCCCCTTTTTTTTCTCTGGGATTTCATCAATTCGTTTACATGGCTTTTTAAAGTGTTATTGGGATATTAAAGACTTTTGTTTTCTCTTTCCCTTGCTCATGAAATTCTTGCTAGGCTTGATTCCACAGTTTCTCTCTCTTCGTTTTTTCACTCCCCCGCCATCTTCACTGCAGGCCCAGGTCCGTACACTACCATAAATTATCTTCTTTCTAAGATAGGCAAGACAAAGAGGAAGCGATCGATGCACCTTCAAAATCCCTCCAGCCTGGCTTTTTCGTCCTACCCTCGGCCGATCTTGACTAAGACCACCCTGTAGGAGACCTGCAACGTCAGCGCGATTTCTCTTCAGTACTTCGAAGCAGACCTCGGGATGAAAATTTGAACCTATGTCACTACTACAGTTGTAAGAAAGGTTCCCTATGACTTCAGGGTACCAACAATGGCCATACGTTGGTAATTGGAGGCTATACTTTGCCTCCCCTGCAACTGCAAGTGATTGCAATCTCTATTCAATGGGCAACAGGGACTTGTTTGAGAGGACAAAACCTAAAGACCTTTAGAACTTGCAGGTCGGGGCTGCCTAGGAATAGGGTGGTAATGGAAGGTATGTGTCTACACAACTAGATTATTATTCCAAGATACTTAGGACTTAGCTGAGAAACTGCTACATAGCATTACTCTACTATAGACATCAAAAAGAACAATCATTAAATGCTGAGAAAAGCCACTAAAGAAATATTCTTATTAGCAGTGGCTACAATAACATTAAGTATGAATTCAGATAAAAGATACAAATCATCAGGTTACTGCTGATATCATTTCAAAAATAATGGTTAGCAACTGGCCATTGAGAGATAGCAACAATATCAGTCAACATAATAACATTACTAATAATCATGATCAAAAAATAAGAATAATAAAAAAATAAAATAAAAATACTAAATCAAGAAATAGCAATATATATACAATGGAGACTGGCATTCAGAAGTAAGAACAGAGTTCTATACTTATTTTTCATAGTAATGCTCATTCTAACACAGTCTCTTTTACTATTCAAATTCCTGCTGTCATAATCTATGTATATATATAAAAGCATAAGTGGCAACTTGCTGGCTCCACAATTTGTCAATGGGAGTTCTATCTATTCTCTAAACAGTTGCGACATGTGGCAAAAATATTTATGCAAATGGCGGTACTACCGATGTCTTATCAGTATTTATGCAATAACAGCATGCAACAATCTATCCACTGCAATAAAGTGTAGGCACAATTATCGCCTAGCTTCGCTGGAAAAAAAACACAAAAAAAAGAATCAATGACGGCAACATTCTTGTAGTATCGGAAGGAGCTTATCTCAGTCTCAGAGTAGAGTGAAAGGTAGGCGAGAGAGAGAGAGAGAGAGAGAGAGAGAGAGAGAGAGAGAGAGAGAGAGAGAGAGAGAGGAACGGGGCGACCTTGAAATACGTTGTGGTATCCACCCACGTGTCAGATGAGGCGGGCCTCCTTCCTTTAAATGTACTGAAAATAAAAAAGTGTCGCAGAGTATCTCTAATAATAAAACAATAAATAAACAAATGAAAGTGAACAAACGTTAGCAATGACTATCGATAGAGTCCTACGTTTATTTTCAGAGGGCTATTCTTATTCCCCATCAACAAAAAAACAAAAGCAAAAGAACTTAGTGTACAACTGCAGAAATATCGAAGCATAAATCTATTCCTTCCTGTTTAATATTGCTAAGGACTTTACTGTAACAGCATACACATCCTTGTCTATAATGACAATCTTTTTCTTGCTATAAATCAGAGGGTTGAGTCGAAGCACACACACTCTGATGAAATTAAAGCAAAAGATTAAAATCATATGTGACAATATCTCTACTACTATCAACGAAAGCACAAATATCTTTTTCTTCACAAACGTCTTATCATGACTTACGTATCATTAATTTTAAATTTAAACTCAACATATAATCTCTGAGAATCTCAATTATCTTAATTAGCTCAATTGTAATTTTAAATTCATGACAGTAACAGTGATTAACATTAATTATTTCTAGATAACTTTTTTCAAAACTCTTTAATTAAAATTTTAAAGATTTCTTCAATACAAAAAGAACTATATAACAAAAACGGGAATCTGAAAAAATATAAAAAGTCTGTCCCTGTGTATGCAATAATAAAAACAAAAAGTATATTTCATTAGCAACAGTAAAGAATGCATTTTGCTTAAGTTTCAAAATCTCGTAAGGAGTTGTACATGAACAATTCAAACAGAATATATATATATATATATATATATATATATATATATATATATATATATATATATATATATATATATATATATATATATATATATATATATATATATATATATATATATATATATATATATATATATATATATATATATATATATATATATATATATATATATATTCTTTTACTATCTCGAATTTGACTTACTTAAATTACTATACAACAGAATTTCCTCCAGAACAGGGAGAAGTTCTACATATAACTGTTCTGTCTGCTTTTACGGGGGGTGCGCATGTGGGCGCTGTTTTCTCCCCTGTTCTTTTGGCTTCTGGATCAACTTCTGCTCTCTCAAATACGGGAAACGGCTGTATAACATTCTTGTTGTCATTTCGTGTCAGCTCTCACTCTTTCTTTATGACCAAGCTGAAATAATTTTGATAAACATTATCATGGCTAAAACTCGCAAAGTTTTATTTTATCAATCTAACATCTCTTCAGACAAATAATGTATATACTGCAGCTAGCAAAGAAAATAAAGAATCATTCATAGATTCACGTCCTTTATCACGTAATATCTATCTTGGAATCTCTCTCGGAAATCGAATAATAATCTCATTGGCGGAGTAGGGGACAAAACAAAAATAAAACAAACTTGGCATCTCAACCATATCTGGGCAGGTGGAGAATCATTTTCTCAAAAAATATCCCTCACTAGATATTGCAACAGCGCATCACCTCCCATAAATATACTCTGATATGGCATGCAGAAGAACCTGGCGGAGCAGGGGAACGACCCTCGCAGAGACTCCCCAATCGTGCTTCCTAACGGTGCTTTCCGCGATTTCACCCCCTAGAGCAACCCTCCCAGTATATCCCCAGTAATTCATACTCATTCGCTATCACATTCGCTATATCACTTTCAAGACAATCATCCCCTTTCTGTAAAATTCCCTTTTATTTACAACGTTGGTTTCCCTTTCCCGATCTCTCTGAAGGAGAGTAAAGGTGAAATCTCGGTTGGGCCGCACGGTCACAAGACTGCCTCACCAGTCCTAAGTCCCATTCTAACGAACAAACAAACATTCTACTCCCTTGAAACTACGTTTGGGTGACACTGAAAAACCTTCCCTATTCTAGGACAGCACAAATTCCTCTAATTTACTCTTACATTCACCTGCATAGCGTGAAATAAACTCATCTCTAAATAATATCACAAATTTTCTTATTCTTCAAATAAGCATGCCACACACGTATCGTAATGTTAATCTCTTCATCATAATAACACAAAAAGAACGATCTGTCATTTATGTCTTTCTTTCGCTAAAACATTACTCCCGCGGAGAAAAACAAACACAAAAAGGAAAACCTTAAAAACAGGCGTAATCTTAACTCTCGATTTCTTACGCTTTAAGAAATTTATATAAAAATGATTTTACACATACTTTAAATATCAAAGATCAGTACACTTACTACATATTTATAATAACGAGGTTGGGAGATCAATTGGTCACTTCCGCATTCCTTTCTCAAAAATCACACGTGTTCTAAGTAAAACCTTAAAAGCAGATTCAAGTATATTACTCACTATAATTCTTACACTTAAGAAATTAATATACCGTAATAATGATTTCACGTGCATTAAATTTGTCAATTAAAAATCGATACATTCGCGTTCTTAAAATTCAATCTAAGCATTAATACAAATAAATGGAACACACTTCCAACGCAATTTCTTTATATTACTCAAATTATAACAAAAAATGGAGTTTATTACTGCTTATAGCAATTAGTACAAATTATCCATGTTAGTAATGGGTGCAGAAATTCTACTTTTATCAACTTATTAGGCGCCACACCCCTCATAGGCGGGTTGGCTGAGTCAAAGCATAACTACAAGATAAAATGGCGGCGTCCACCGACCTCAATTTCTTTTACTAATTGTCCCATTACTCACTGGATACAGATTACAAGTACTTAGCTATTTTAAGGAGGTGATCCTGAAGGACTTCACGGCAGAAGGCAAGGAAGGAGGGGGTTCTCCTTCTTCTCTCGAGTAAAATCGACGAATCGCCGTCTTCTTGGTCGGATCCGGCAACTTATATTTCTTGTAATGGGCATTTTCACTCAATGCTCCGGTCACACTTCGGCTTACTAAGAAATATCTTAGGAATAGTTCCTTAAAAGTTTCATAATATTCTCTGTTTGACCACTCGTCACTTCTCATCCGAAGACCCAAGTATTTCAGGAAGTCGGTCGCTTGAATTATAGACAGACATTCGAGGTCTTTTACATTTGCGCCGTCGAGGTATAAGGGTGAATTTTTGACTCGAGGCTCCTTTACAACCAGGGCACAGGGTGGGGGCTTGTCCTGCTGCGTTCCCTGTGTCACCACGGGGCTCGGAGCGGCAGGCTGTTCGTCGATGTTTGAGGCGTCGGTTTCTCTGTCGGCGCTGACCAAGTTCCTTCTCGACGGAGCGGCGTCGGCAGGAGTTTGTAGGCGCCGCGCGTGCTCCTCCAGTTCGAGAATTCTCCGGTGTTTGGCCTCGTCACTCATTTCTTGAATTGGGAGATGTTGGATTTCTGCTTTTGCCATTCTTATTTTCTTTTCTTCGCACTGGTTTCTTCTGATATGAGAGTCTCTTCGTATGTTTTCCAGGCGTGATGATCCATACTGCGCTGCCACCATGTTGTAAGATGAATTCTACCGCTGCCCAACAAGTTGTAGGATGAATTTTGGACTATCTGATCTGAACTCACCAATTTGTAAGATGACTGGGTTATCTCATCGCTTGTCACCAAGTTGTCGTAATGTTAATTACTATTTCACCACGTGTCACCAGTTGTCGTGATGAATTCTTTTCACTACGTTAATATTAGTACCAGAAGGGTGCAAGGTAGGAATGGACAAGCAGTGATTCCTTTATCTTAATTTATTCTAGAGTACAACACATTCGACGCCTCAATGCCCCCCACCCTATGACTATCACAATCTATGATCTATTCGTGCCCCGGGCAAAGTTCTAACTAACTGTGTCTGCCCTGGGTGGTTCTTGAAATACCCCCAGGGCAGGGCGTGGCTTGACATCCAATCCTGCCAATGAACTCAAGTGACATCCAGTCCTGCCAATGAACTCGAGTGACATCCAGTCCTGCAAATCAACGCCAGGTTCGAAGTGGAGTCCCTCCTATTTCGGGGAGGGGCTATTTCAACAAGCCTATAGAACGGAAAAGTTCCAGGTCAGAGCGTGGCTATTGGGTATCTCTCCAGGGCATGTACATACGTACGGGTCAAATGTTTGTGTTTCTTGTGGTTTAGGAAATGGCTAACTTCTTGGCCTTTCTCATCCTCTTCCGGTACTTGATGCCGGATGCTAAGTCCCATGGGTCCGGTCATATATCTCCTTGACACTTTCTACAAACATTGACCGGACCGCAGAAAAACAATTGGGAGAGTATTCTATTTCACCCTTGCCCTCTAGCCTCTTCCGTTTCTCTTTACGACTTCCGTCATGCGACAGTTCCACAGGGTTCAGCTTCAAGGCCACTTTTATTCCTTGTATATGTAAATGACCTACCGGAGTCTGTAAATTCATTAATAAATATATATGCATATGATGCAAAGATTGTGAAGAAAGTATGAGCCGAGAGCAAATAGTGAACTGCACGAAGACTTAAATAATCTGCATGAGGTCTCAGAAAAGTGGCTAATGAAATCAATGCTTCTAAATTTAAGGCAATAAGAATGGGTACAAATGTAAGAAGGCCCTAGATTGCATATTCAATAGCAGGAGCAAAACTTCAAGAGATAGAGAATGAGAGAGATCTAGTAGTAAACATACAGGCAGATTTGTCTCCGGTAATGCATATAAATGGCACACTAGAGGCAGCATATGCTTTCTTAGCAAATGAAACAGTAGCCTTCAGACACACGGAGAAGGAAATTTTAAGAAATATTTATGTAACTTATGTGAGGCCAGAGCTTGAATATGTAGCCCCCTTTTGGAATCCACACTTGAAAAAGCACGTAGTCAAGACATGTCACGAAACTGGTGCCAGAAATACGCAATCTCAGATATAAGGAGAGGCTGAGGGAATTAGACTTATCATCACCTGAAGCAAGAGAAATTAGGGAGATATGGTGAAGGTTTTTTATTTCCTTTATGGTTATGACAAAGTGGATAGGGATCGATATTTTGATATGGATGGCAATAGAACTAGAGGTAATAGTTTGAAGCTTCGTAAGAAAACTACTTTGCAGAATGTAAGGAAGCACTGTATTTTTTAATGCAAGAGTAGTTGATGATTGGAATTCGTTGTGTGAGGAGGTAGTTAATGCTAACTCAATACACAATTTTAAGGAAAAATTATGATAAGCATCACTAAGTACAAAATGGATCCGACCATGAGACGGGAAGTTACGAGCTTGGGGCTCTTTCTCGTAATCACAACTAAGTAAATAGTAATAATAATAAAAATAATAATAATTATAATAATAATAATAATAATAATAATAATAATAATAATAATAATAATAATAATTATGATTATTATTATTATTATTATTATTATTATTATTATTATTATTATTATTATTATTATTATTATTATTATTATTATTAATATCATGATGATGATGATGATTATGCATATATATATATATATATATATATATATATATATATATATATATATATATATATATATATATATATATATATATATATATATATATATATATATATATATATATATATATATATATATATATATATATATATATATATATATATATATATATATATATATATATATATATATATATATATATATATATATATATATATATATATATATATATATATATATATATATATATATATATATATATATACATATATATATATATATATATATATATATATATATATATATATATATATATATATATATATATATATATAAATATATATATATATATATATATATATATATATATATATATATATATATATATATATATATATATATATATATATATATATATATATATATATATATATACATATATATATATATATATATATATATATATATATAAATATATATATATATATATATATATATATATATACATATATATATATATATATATATATATATATATATATATATATATATATATAAGAACAGGTTTTAAGGCTAAAGAGAGCGGATGGAAGCATCACTGAGATGGATGAAGAGATCTGCAAAGAATTGAACAAGGAGTTTCAGTCAGTATTTACAGTAGAAAACACCCCACCCCCTCAGATTGCAGTGATAGAATCTCAAGGGCCCGTATTAGAGAACATCAACCTTACAGCCACAGAGGTATGCAAAGCGCTGATGGATTTAGATGTTCATAAAGCTACAGGTCTTGATGACATATCCCCTCATGTGCTTAAAAAATGCACAAACGCAATATCAGTGGCACTAATTATCATATTTAAGGAGTCACTGGAGTCGGGGGAGATTCCAAGATTCTGGAAACAAGCAAATGTGATACCTATCTTCAAAAAGGGAAGGAGGGATACGGCTCTGAACTATAGACCAGTTTCCTTGACCAGCATAGTTTGCAAAGTTATGGGGAAACTACTAACGAAACATATCTCTCTTCACTTGGAATACTTCAACTTTTTGTCAGTGAGGCAACATGGCTTCAGAGAAGGCAGATCAACAGTAACAAACTTATTAGAATTTTATGATGAGGTAAGCCGAATCTTACAGGAAAGAGAGGGATGGGCAGATTGCATATTCCTAGACTTCCAGAAAGCGTTTGACACTGTTCCACATGGGAGACTTATTAGGAAACTGCAAGCAATGGCTAGAATAGGTGGAAATGTTTTGGAATGGATAAAAACTTACTTAGAAAGAAGGGAACAGAGGGTTAGAGTAAGACACTCAGTGTTTGAATGGAGAAGAGTTAGTAGTGGAGTTCCACAGGGTTCAGTTTTAGGGCCACTTTTGTTCCTTGTATATGTAAATGACCTACCAGAGTCTGTAAATTCATTCATGAATATGTTTGCAGATGATGCAAAGATTGTGAAGAAAGTAAAAAACGAGAACAATGGTAGAGAAACTTCAGGAGGATCTAAATAATCTGCATGAGTGGTCAGAAAAGTGGCTAATGAAATTCAATACTTCAAAATGTAAGGTAATGAGAATGGGTACAAGTGCAAGAAGGCCAAAGCTTGACTACTCGGTGGCTGGAGTACAACTTCAAGAGACAGAAAATGAGAGAGATCTAGGAGAAACATAATGGCAGATTTGTCTCCAGAAATACATATAAATGGCATAGTAAGGGCAGCATATGCATTCTTATCAAATGTAAGGGTAGCCTTCAGGCACATGGACAAGGAAATGTTCAGAAATATTTATGTAACCTATGTGTGGCCAAAACTCGAATATGCAGCCCCCTTTTGGAATCCGCACTTGAAAAAGCACATAGGTAAGCTTGAAAAAGTTCAAAGACATGCCACGAAACTGGTGCCAGAAATACGCAATCTCAGTTATGATGAGAGGCTGAGGGAATTAGACTTACCATCACTCGAAGCTAGAAGAGTAAGGGGGGATATGGTGACAGTGTTTAAATTCCTTCATGGTTATGATAGAGTGGATAGGGATCGATATTTTGATATGGCTGGCTCTAGAACTAGAGGTCATAGTTTGAAGCTTCGTAAGAAAACTTCTTTGCAGGATGTAAGGAAATACTTTTTCAGTGTAAGAGTAGTTGATAATTGGAATTGGCTAAGTGAGGAGGTAGTTAATGCTATCTCAATCCATAGTTTTAAGGACAGGTATGATAAGTATCACTAAGTCTAAAATGGAACCGATCAGGAGACGGGAAGATACGAGCTTTGTGCTCTTTCCCGTAAACACAAGTAGGTAATCACAATTAGGTAATCACACACACATCCAGGAGCAAACATGGCAGGGGAGACTTGAAGAAAATAAAGCTAGGGTTGTAGACCTGATGAAAAAGCTTGGAGTAGTTTGTGGTCCTGAGGATATTGTAAACATACACCAACTAGGTAAATATTCGAGGGAAGGAAAGCCAAGACCAACAAAAGTAACCTTTGAGAAGGGAGCAACATGTAGGGAAATACTGTTGAGAAAAAACAAGTCTAAAAGACCTTCAAGAATTCAAAGAAATGTTCATTAGACAATACAGAACACAGGAAGAGATGGGAAACATCAAAAACTTGTTGCAAGAGGCAAGAAGGTTAAATGAGGAAAGAAATGAAGAATAGAAGAAAAATTTTCATTTCAGAGTTCTTCCAGACAAAGGGGAGATAAAGAAGATAATGACAGAAGATCAGGAGATGGGGCCTCATTAAGATTGTTATACACAAATGCTGATGGATTAGCTGGTAAGGCAGTAGAATTAAAAGATAGGATTCACAGCAGTAAGGCAGATATAGTAGCAATTATAGAGACTAAGTGGAGTGAGGACATAAACAGTGTCACAGGTTTTCCTAAGGGCTTCAGAATATTAAGGGTTGAAAGATCTGAGAGGACTGGTGGAGGGATAGCACTGCCCATAAGTGAAAGGATTCAAGTTGAAAAATAAACTTGGCTATAGAAAGTGAGTTCAAGGAATTTCTTGTTGCTCGCATAAATACTGGGTCAGAGAGCATTATAATAACTGTTGTATGCAACCCACCAAGGAAACAGAATAGGCTAGAAGTTTATGAGGAAAGCTATGTAGGTACTATTGAAGTCATAAACTAAGTTGCTAACATGGCACGGGAGGGAAATTGTAGGATTTTGATTATGGGAGATTTTAATCATAAAGAGATAGATTGGATAAATCTTGACCCACACAGTGGTGAGGAATAATTCGGGGCAAGATTCCTAGATTGCGTACAAGGGAATTTCCTACACCAACATGTAATGGAACCAACGAGGGCTAGGGGTGGGGATGAGCCATCACTACTTGATCTAGTATTC
>JAXCGZ010015655.1:45000-56542 GCA_037179515.1 Halocaridina rubra | reverse complement strand
TCTCTCCACTCCTTAGCTCTTTTACACCCATTATCGAACCATTTCTCTCTGGCATGAATTACACCTACTTTGGTGACAGGTATGCAGCAATCTACTATCTTCCCATATTTCTCACAAAAGATGTCATACATTTCTTGTACAGATTTGTTGTAAAATAAGGTTCTCCAGTCAATAACTGCAAAAAGCTCATTCATTTTGATGTAATCTCCTTTCTGATAGTTCCTCCTCATGTCCTCAGTGCCTCTACTCTCAGGAAGAATGTCTTCAATGATATACTCCATCAACAACACACAGTGGTCACTCTTTCCAATTGGTGGTTCATACTCAATATTTTCAATATCCAACACATTATCTGTGAACACCAGATCAAGTAGTGATGGCTCATCCCCACCCCTGGCTCTTGTTGGTTCCATTACATGTTGGTGTAGGAAATTCCCTTGTACGCAATCTAGGAATCTTGCCCCAAAGGAGTCCTCACCACTGTGTGGGTCAAGATTTATCCAATCTATCTCTTTATGATTAAAGTCTCCCATAATCAAAATCCTACATTTTTTCTCCCGCGCCATGTTAACAACTGAGTTTATGACTTCAATCGTACCTATATGACTTTCCTCATAAATTTCAAGCCTATTTTGGTTCCTTGGTGGGTTGTATACAACAGTTATTATAATGCTCTCTGACCCAGTATTTATGCGAGCAACAAGAAATTCCCTGAACTCACTTTCTATAGCCAAGTTTATCTCTTCAACTTGAATCCTCTCACTTATGAGCAGTGCTATCCCTCCACCAGTCCTCTCAGATCTTTCGACCCTTAGTATTCTGAAGCCCTTAGGAAAAACTGTGACACTGTTTATGTCCTCACTCAACTTAGTCTCTGTAATTGCTACTATATCTGCCTTACTGTTGTGAATCCTATCTTTTAATTCTACTGCCTTACCAGCTAATCCATCAGCATTTGTGTATAACAATCTTAATGAGGCCCCATCCCCTGATCTTCTGTGTGTGTGTGTGTGTGTGTGTGTGTGTGTGTGTGTGTGTGTGTGTGTGTGTGTGTGTGCATGAGAGAGAGAGAGAGAGAGAGAGAGAGAGAGAGAAAGAGCTTGCATGTGTGTGATTACCTAATTGTGATTACCTAATTGTGTTTACGGGAAAGAGCCCAAAGCTCGTATCTTCCCGTCTCCTGATCGGTTCCATTTTTAGACTTAGTGATACTTATCGTACCTGTCCTTAAAACTATGGATTGAGATAGCATTAACTACCTCCTCGCTTAGCCAATTCCAATTATCAACTACTCTTACACTGAAAAAGTATTTCCTTACATCCTGCAAACAAGTTTTCTTACGAAGCTTCAAACTATGACCTCTAGTTCTAGAGCCAGCCATATCGAAATATCGATCCCTATCCACTCTATCATAACCATGAAGGAATTTAAAGACTGTCACCATATCCCCCCTTACTCTTCTAGCTTCGAGTGATGGCAAGTCTAATTCCCTCAGCCTCTCATCATAACCGAGATTGCGTATTTCTGGCACCAGTTTCGTGGCATGTCTTTGAACTTTTTCAAGCTTAGCTATGTTCTTTTTCAAGTGCGGATTCCAAAAGGGGGCTGCATATTCGAGTTTTGGCCTCACATAGGTTACATAAATATTTCTGAACATTTCCTTGTCCATGTGCCTGAAGGCTACCCTTACATTTGATAAGAATGCATATGCTGCCCTTACTATGCCATTTATATGTATTTCTGGAGACAAATCTGCCAGTATGTTTACTCCTAGATCTCTCTCATTTTCTGTCTCTTGAAGTTGTACTCCAGCCACCGAGTAGTCAAGCTTGGGCCTTCTTGCACTTGTACCCATTCTCATTACCTTACATTTTGAGGTATTGAATTTCATTAGCCACTTTTCTGACCACTCATGCAGATTATTTAGATCCTCCTGAAGTTCTCTACCATTGTTCTCGTTTTTTACTTTTCTTCCACAATCTTTGCATCATCTGCAAACATATTCATGAATGAATTTACAGACTCTGGTAGGTCATTTACATATACAAGGAACAAAAGTGGCCCTAAAACTGAACCCTGTGGAACTCTACTACTAACTCTTCTCCATTCAGACACTGAGTGTCTTACTCTAACCCTCTGTTCCCTTCCTTCTAAGTAAGTTTTTATCCATTCCAAGACATTTCCACCTATTCTAGCCATTGATTGCAGCTTCCTAATAAGTCTCCCATGTGGAACAGTGTCAAACGCTTTCTGGAAGTCTAGGAATATGCAATCTGCCCAGCCCTCTCTTTCCTGTAAGATTTGGCTTACCTCATCATAAAATTCTAATAAGTTTGTTACTGTTGATCTACCTTCTCTGAAGCCATGTTGCCTCACTGACAATAAGTTGAAGGATTCCAAGTGAAGAGAGATATGTTTCCTTAGTAGTTTCTCCATAACTTTGCAAACTATGCTGGTCAAGGAAACTGGTCTATAGTTCAGAGCCGTATCCCTCCTTCCCTTTTTGAAGATAGGTATCACATTTGCTTGTTTCCAGCATCTTGGAATCTCCCCCGACTCCAGTGACTCCTTAAATATGATACTTAGTGCCACTGATATTGTGTTTGGGCATTTTTTAAGCACATGAGGGGATATGTCATCAGGACCTGTAGCTTTATGAACATCTAAATCCATCAGCGCTTTGCATGCCTCTGTGGCTGTAAGGTTGATGTTCTCTAATACCGGCCCTTGAGCTTCTATCACTGCAATCTGAGGGGGTGGGGTATTTTCTACTGTAAATACTGACTGAAACTCCTTGTTCAATTCTTTGCAGATCTCTTCGTCCGTCTCAGTGATGCTTCCATCCGCTCTCTTTAGCCTTAAAACCTGTTCTTTTACCTTCAGTTTTCCTCTGATAAAGCTTTGGAAAAGCTTGGGATTTTCTTTAGCCTTCCTGGTGATGTCCCTCTCATAATCTCTCTCTGCCTCTCTCCTTTTACTTAGGTAGTCATTTCTTGCTCTTTTGTAGGTTTGCCAGGCATTTATGTTTTTTCTCCTCCTATACCTTTTCCAGCATTTGTCTCTCTACTCCTTAGCTCTTTTACACCCATTTTCGAACCATTTCTCTCTGGCATGAATTACACCTACTTTGGTGACAGGTATGCAGCAATCTACTATCTTCCCATATTTCTCACAAAAGATGTCATACATTTCTTGTACAGATTTGTTGTAAAATAAGGTTCTCCAGTCAATAACTGCAAAAAGCTCATTCATTTTGATGTAATCTCCTTTCGGATAGTTCCTCCTCATGTCCTCAGTGCCTCTACTCTCAGGAAGAATGTCTTCAATGATATACTCCATCAACAACACACAGTGGTCACTCTTTCCAATTGGTGGTTCATACTCAATATTTTCAATATCCAACACATTATCTGTGAACACTAGATCAAGTAGTGTGTGTGTGTGTGTGTGTGTGTGTGTGTGTGAGAGAGAGAGAGAGAGAGAGAGAGAGAGAGAGAGAGAGAGAGAGAGAGAGAGAGAGCTTGCATGTGTGTGTGTGTGTGTGTGTGTGTGTGTGTGTGTGTGTGTGTGTGTGTGAGAGAGAGAGAGAGAGAGAGAGAGAGAGAGAGAGAGAGAGAGAGAGAGAGAGAGAGAGAGTAATTACCTAACTGTAATTACCTAATTGTGATTACTGGAAAGAGCCCTAAGCTCGTAACTCCCTGTCTCCTGGCCAGTTCCAGTTTTGTACGCAATGATACTCTTCATATTTGTTCTTAAAGCTATGAACCGAGTTAATATTAACTACCTCCTCGCTTAGCGAATTCCAATCATCAGACAAACAAACAAACAAAAAAACAATTATTTCCATTTTACAATGGTTATTTTTTTTTTACAAAACTAAAAGTACACTTATAAGTAGACATGTAATTGAACTAATAAGTAAGAGGGTAATATATACATTAAAAAGAAATATAGCATTCCTAGAAAATGAAGATTACCTTGAGTTAACAGATACGTATAAAAATCATAATAACAATAATCATACTGTAATAAAAAATTTACAATAGTGTTAATAATAAAGTAGTAATAATAACACTCTATACAGGATCATTATTATCGGCATTATCACCATATTTGTATTCCTTACAATGAGAATAATTAGTTCTTAACTTAGGAATATATATTCTATATGCATGTAGAATGGTTAGTGTTAAGGGAAGTTGTGATTAAATCATTAAGTTTGATTAGTGTGTGAGCAGTAAGTCTTTGTCCAAAAGGAAACTATATAGTTTGCCATTGAAAGCTGTGAAGGAGAATGAATTTTTAAGATGCTCTGCAATATTGTTGCAGAGTGTTGACCCTTTAATAGTGATCATCTTTGAACTTGCATCTGTGTTTATTCTCTGAATAGAGTTTACTACTCTGTCTTGTAAGGTTCACCTTATATCCCTGACTGTTTTGAAATTATGTAGCAAGCTAGGATACTGATGGTTCAAAATTTTGTATACAAAAACGTTAATAGCATAGGCAACCTTGTTTTCTGCCTGCGGCTACCCAAGTTTTTTGAGAGCTGGTATGATGTGGTCATATTATTTTATTCCTCCCAGGGCAACTCGAGCTGCAAAATTAATAGGCTTCAGTATTCTAATTGTCTGAGTCTTATTAGTCGCTCCCCATACAGTAGTGCAATAATTAATGTGACTTAGGGCTAGAGATTCAACAACCGTTATTCGAGTGGTAGTCTCAAAATTGTCTTTTATGCGTGATAAGTACATCAGTGTTCCTGTGACCTTTTTGCATACTTTATCTATATGGGAACCAAACAACGTGTAGTTATCAAAGTGAATTCCTAGATTTTTTACTGCTTTGTTAGGTGTACTGATATTGCCGCAAAACTTAATTGTTGTGTTTTCTGGAATTTGTGTTTTATGGTACCTTGAACCAATAAACATGCATTGTGTTTTACTTTCGTTAATTAACAGCCCAATTTCTTGAAAATAGGTTTTAATTTTTGACAGAGTTTTCTGCTCTTAAGGTTAGCTCTGGGAGATTATTAATATCACCACTAAGGAGTAGCTGAGTGTCATCTGCATACTGTACAACTAGACAGTCAGAAATGAAAGAAGATAGGTCATTTGCATAAATGGAGAAGAGGATAGGACAAAGGACTGATCCCTGTGGAACACCAAATGATGCATTTTTTGGTGTAGAGATAATGATGTTAAGACGTATAGACTGTCTGCGATTAGATAGATACTCTCTAAACCAGGTCGGGTCAGTATTTAGGTTAGTACATTCATTATCAAGAATTTCATGGTTTACACTGTCGAAGGCTTTTGATAAGTCTAATAATACAAGCAGAGAGATTTTCTTTTGCTTATCTATATTATTGTAAATGCTATTAGTAACTATGAGCAGTGCAGTTTCCGTCGAGAGTTTTGGTCTTAAACCATGTTGGTCAATAGCTAATAGTCTAATTGTCTATAGATATGACATTAGTTGGCATCCTACAGTTTTTTCTAATAATTTAGAGAAACTGGGTAGCAGGGAAATGGGACGATAGTTTGTCACATCTTCTCTGCCCCCTTTTTATGCAAAGGTATTACGTGTGACTTTTCCCAAGAGTCAGGAAACTTTTTAGTAACAATGGAAGTGTTTATAATAGCTAATAAGATACATTCATGGGTAGAGCATCTTTGATAAATTGAAATGCTATACCATCTGGACTATAAGAGCCAGAGTTTCTTAGGCTCTTTATGGTAAGAATTAGGGTGTAGCACAATCAACAGGATTGATCTTGAAGTAATCTCTTATGTTTATATTGAAAGAATTGTCATTTAAGTAATTACTCATGTTCACTGAGTTGATGTTTTCTTGTGTTTCTCATATGTATTTTTCCCAACGTTAGCAAAATAGTTATTTAAGTTTTCCGCTTTGTCTTTCAACTCCGTAATATTTTCATAACTTTCTGAGGTAGTCTTTCCATTTGGTATCATGCTTCTTATCACTTTCCATGTTGCCGCTGTATCATGTCTAGAGTCATTAAATTGTTTTTTGTAAAAGTTTTTTTACTTATATCGATGAGAGATCTGACACGTTTCTTTTGTACTTTATAACGTTCACGGAGAGTCATATCGTATCTATTCATTTTCAGCTTTATTTGATTTCTGATTTGCATTACCTCTTTGATGTCATTAGTTAGCCAGGGGGCTGAGGAGCGGGTTATTTTTCTTGTTACTATGGGTACACAACTTTCTAGGCATTCATGGAAGAGTTTTGTTAGAATTTTAACCTGCAAATCGACGTTATCAGCGTTTATTATACCATTAAGTGCATTTCTGTTGTTGATTAATGCTTCACAAAAAATATCAGGGGAGTAATTTTTTAGGAACCGGTATGGCTTGAAGAATGGCTTCCTTTTGGGCTTGTTTATGTTTAGCATAACAATTTTGAGCTCGTGATCTGCAAACTAAAAAAGTACTTTCTTACATTCAGCAAAGAAGATTTCAATCGGAGCGTAAGATTATGACCTCTATTTCTAGAGCCAGCCTTATTAATATGATCCCTATCCACTTAGCCAAAACCACGAAGAAATTTAAACACCGTCACCATATCCCTCCTCATTCTTCTAATGTCCTAAGCCTCTCCTCATTACCGAGTGTGTGATTACCTAATTGTGATTACCTAATTGTGTTTACGGGAAAGAACCCAAAGCTCGTATCTTCCCGTCTCCTGATCGGTTCCATTTTATACTTAGTGATACTTGTCATACCTGTCCTTAAAACTATGGATAGAGATAGCATTAACTACCTCCTCGCTTAGCCAATTCCAATTATCAACTACTCTAACACTGAAAAAGTATTTCCTTACATCCTGCAAAGAAGTTTTCTTACGAAGCTTCAATCTTTGACCTCTAGTTCTAGAGCCAGCCATATCAAAATATCGATCCCTATCCACTCTGTGTGATTACCTAATTGTGATTACCTAATTGTGTTTACGGGAAAGAGCCCAAAGCTCGTATCTTCCCGTCTCCTAATCGGTTCCATTTTATACTTAGTGATACTTATCATACCTGTCCTTACAACTATGCATTGAGATAGCATTAACTACCTCCTCGCTTAGCCAATTCCAATTATCAACTACTCTTACACTGAAAAAGTATTTTCTTACATCCTGCAAAGAAGTTTTCTTACGAAGCTTCAAACTATGACCTCTAGTTCTAGAGCCAGCCATATCAAAATATCGATCCCTATCCACTCTATCATAACCATGAAGGAATTTAAAGACTGTCACCATATCCCCCCTCACTCTTCTAGCTTCGAGTGATGGTAAGTCTAATTCCCTCAGCCTCTCATCATAACTGAGATTGCGTATTTCTGGCACCAGTTTCGTGGCATGTCTTTGAACTTTTTCAAGCTTAGCTATGTGCTTTTTCAAGTGCGGATTCCAAAGGGGGGCTGCATATTCGAGTTTTGGCCTCACATAGGTTACATAAATATTTCTGAACATTTCCTTGTCCATGTGCCTGAAGGCTACCCTTACATTTGATAAGAATGCATATGCTGCCCTTACCATGCCATTTATATGTATTTCTGGAGACAAATCTGCCAGTATGTTTACTCCTAGATCTCTCTCATTTTCTGTCTCTTGAAGTTGTACTCCAGCCACCGAGTAGTCAAGCTTGGGCCTTCTTGCACTTGTACCCATTCTCATTACCTTACATTTTGAAGTATTAAATTTCATTAGCCACTTTTCTGACCACTCATGCAGATTATTTAGATCCTCCTGAAGTTCTCTACCATTGTTCTCGTTTTTTACTTTCTTCACAATCTTTGCATCATCTGCAAACATATTCATGAATGAATTTACAGACTCTGGTAGGTCATTTACATATACAAGGAACAAAAGTGGCCCTAAAACTGAACCCTGTGGAACTCCACTACTAACTCTTCTCCATTCAGACACTGAGTGTCTTACTCTAACCCTCTGTTCCCTTCCTTCTAAGTAAGTTTTTATCCATTCCAAAACATTTCCACCTATTCTAGCCATTTATTGCAGCTTCCTAATAAGTCTCCCATGTGGAACAGTGTCAAACGCTTTCTGGAAGTCTAGGAATATGCAATCCGCCCAGCCCTCTCTTTCCTGTAAGATTTGGCTTACCTCATCATAAAATTCTAAGTTTGTTACTGTTGATATACCGTCTCTGAAGCCATGTTGCCTTACTGACAAAAAGTTGAAGGATTCCAAGTGAAGAGAGATATGTTTCCTTAGTAGTTTCTCCATAAGTTTGCAAACTATGCTGGTCAAGGAAACTGGTCTATAGTTCAGAGCCGTATCCCTCCTTCCCTTTTTGAAGATAGGTATCACATTTGCTTGTTTCCAGCATCTTGGAATCTCCCCCGACTCCAGTGACTCCTTAAATATGATACTTAGTGCCACTAATATTGTGCTTGCGCATTTTTTAAGCACATGAGGGGATATGTCATCAGGATCTGTAGCTTTATGAACATCTAAATCCATCAGCGCTTTGCATACCTCTGTGGCTGTAAGGTTGATGTTCTCTAATACCGGCCCTTGAGCTTCTATCACTGCAATCTGAGGAGGTGGGGGTATTTTCTACTGTAAATACTGACTGAAACTCCTTGTTCAATTCTTTGCAGATCTCTTCATCCGTCTCAGTGATGCTTCCATTTGCTCTCTTTAGCCTTAAAACCTGTTCTTTTACCTTCAGTTCTCCTCTGATAAAGCTGTGTGTGTGTGTGTGTGTGTGTGTGTGTTTGTGTGTGTGTGTGTGTGTGTGTGTGTGTGTGTGTGTGTGTGCGCGCGCGTGTGTGTGTGTGTGTGTGTGTGTGTGTGTGTTTGTGTGTGTGTGTGTGTGTGTGTGTGTGTGTGTGTGCATGTTTGTCTGTACTTCTGCAAAAGAGCCGCTAGAGGGCTAATTTGCTAACATTGCAGCCCTAACAAATATGTACTTGAGCACTCTCTGAACTCCTGCAGCTAGCAAGGGTTACCTACTGTACGAGTGATGCCACTGATTGATCCTTTTTCATAACCAAGTGACCCTTGAAAAGAGAAGCTCTAAGAGCCAATTTAGTGAGTGCTTACTCAGATATATCAAGAAAATCTTGCTCATATTTCATTACCCAAAAATTCTTATTGAACCTATTTCAAAAAGTCCACTTTATTGAACTACAAGTGTGGGAGGTGTTACGCGTCATATATCCCAAATTCCAAAGATATTGATCGGAAATAACCAAACTTTGTATGCGATTAGTTTTCTAATAACAGCTATTGGAAATTCCTGAGCGAGTTTTAGGACAAATTCCTTTAAGTGCCCAGGACCACTTTTAAGTTGTGAAGAATAGAGTGATCTAAATGATTATGACGTCAGTAATGAGGTTCTCCCTACACTAATTGCTCTTCAAAAGCAATGTAATGGAGCATATATTAACTCTATTAACTCATCTTTCATCTATTGATTGGGTAAAAATTCATAGACCCTAAGAAAAAAAAGTATTGAAATTTTATTCTATTTTTGTCTTTATCATTCTTTACCATGAAATTGTAAATAACAAAATCATGATTTATTTCTCTAATATGTTTTCTTCATTCTTCTATTTCAACAGCATTCCCATTTTTTTCCAATTTTCTACTGATATTTCTGGTTATTCGTGATTTTCCTTGATTTTCCTTTTTAATTTTTGGTTTAAATTGTTCCATCCCAAAAGACTGACTCACTCTGAAATCTTTTTGTCTTATGAGAAATATTGGAAAATTTGTCAGACTTACTACCAGAGTATGTACTTTTGTGAATTTCAAGGAAATGATACATAAAGGAAGAATAATTCAATTATTTTTTTCATTTCTACCACTGAAAACAAGTGTTCTCCTTAATATACTTCAGCGGTCGACTCTTTAGTAACATAAAAATAATCGAAAAAAGGGTAAATTAAGTGAAGCACATCATAGAGAATCAAACACATAAAAAAAAACACCCAACACCAACACAAACTAATTAATTCCCCTTTTGCCTATTTTGTAAATTCCAAAGAGGACAAATCTCATACATAAACTCATCAGCATAATTCATGAGCCTTGATAATCCACATTTCATAATTCTTATCTCATTATTTTTCTCATCATTATTCCCTGCCTTTGAGAAACACGAGAAAGAGTAAGAGAGAGAGAGAGAGAGAGAGAGAGAGAGAGAGAGAGAGAGAGAGAGAGAGAGAGAGAGAGAGAGAGAGAGAGAGAGAGAGAGAGAGAGAGAGAGAGAATGTGTTATTCCCTGCCTTTGAGAAACACGAGAGAGAGAGAGAGAGAGAGAGAGAGAGAGAGAGAGAGAGAGAGAGAGAGAGAGAGAGAGAGAGAGAGAGAGAGAGAGAGAGAGAGAGAGAGAGAGAGAGAGAGAGAGAGAGAGAATGTGTTATTCCCTGCCTTTGAGAAACACGAGAGAGAGAGAGAGAGAGAGAGAGAGAGAGAGAGAGAGAGAGAGAGAGAGAGAGAGAGAGAGAGAGAGAGAGAGAGAGAGAGAGAGAGAGAGAGAGAAGACGCTTAATCGAAATTGATGAGGTAGATAAACAAGCATAACTGCATTACGGAGTGAAGGATTTACTTCCCTCCATGCAAATTTGGGAGTGAGGATATGTGTGAGCTTGGAAGCTCTTGTTTAATTCAGTCTAATGGCATTCGATGCTATCTTAGGCATTTGCTAATCCATAAATACAATTCAATTGCCTAAGGTAAGTGAATTAAAGGCCCCGAGTATTGAATGTGTCTGATTTAATATGGCATCACACAGTTCTCTTTGTATCTGTCAACAAATGTAGAAGGACGTCTTACAATGCTATAAATATATCACTGGTGAATAAGCTTTATATAATACAAGTTTAACTTTACATATAGAGATATACATTATTTCATTTTCTAAATTTTCAGATTTGAAGAATATGTGTGAATAATAATATATGCAAAATAATTCTTGTGAATCAATATACAAGTACAGACGTGCCACAGAAAGTAATATATATAATTTAAAAAATCATCGTGAATTATACTGAAATTATTGCACAATTTGCATTACTGAATGTGATGATATTAATAATAAACAAAAACCAAACATAAGGGGGAGCAAGCCAGCTCAACTCAATGCCGATCCCAAGCCCGTATATATGAAAAAAGCTGGTGGTAGGAAGAGAATGCGACCCAAACAACAACTAACCTTCGAGAAGCTAGTGAGGAAAGACCGACCTCATACGAATATACTGAAATTATAAAGAAGAAAAATGACAATTAAGCTGAATATGTTGTGCATAACTGGCGGAGATTCTTCATATCTTATTACTGTTATAGAAGATTAAAATTGATGATTTTTTTTTTACTTTTCTTAACCCTATTACAAAGGCTGGAAGTCTGTTCATTCACTTTTCCTATTACAACTATTTCTGAGTTAGTAATTTTTCTACTTAATATTTTGATCTTTTATTTGGTACAGCACGAGCTATTCTAGACTATTTCGCTGCCATTATGGTCCTTTGTTAAATGTTATACGACATGATCTTT
>JAXCGZ010015655.1:0-15000 GCA_037179515.1 Halocaridina rubra | reverse complement strand
CACTATTAAAATGATTATATAATTCACATGCGCGCACACACACAAACACACAAAAACACACACACACACACACACACACACACACACACACACACACACACACACACACACACACACACATACACACACACACACACACACACACACACACACACACACACACACACACACACCACATTACCTAATTTTTTGTGTAAACTGAGAAAAGCTCTTAAGCCGTTTTACCTGATCCTGTGGTTCTATATATTGTTAAAAACAGTATCCTTCCCATTTATATTAACTAGTTAGTTAGTTTGATACACGAAAAAATTGAATAATAAAAGAAAAAAAATTACCAAATACCCACCTGTCAACAGTACTGAGTTAAGTTGCCAAGTAGTACAGCAGTCCTATTTTCTTCATTTTTTTTGCTTTTCTTTTAGCTTTCTCGTTTGCTATTTTGTTATTTTGTATATATATTGAGTTAAATGTAAAGTCTAAATCCCGTGATAACATATCTTGGTTAGCAAGTGAGTTTATCAGTTAGGAAGAATATATAACAGAAACAGGTGGGTGCCACCTCGAACACAAATTCGAATTTTCCTTCAGGTTTGACTTTTGTTTTTCTTTTTCTTTTTATACTTAAATTACCATGGTCAAGTTTTTAAGTTAAGATGTGTGTTACCAGAAGGGAGACAAACTGAGTCACTAAATAGCACTTATATGGAGATATAAAAATTCTGTGTGAAGGTAAATTAGAAGTTTTTCTCTTTTCTTTTTTTTTCCTCTTTCTCGTCTTCTTTCTATATTCTGTGAGAGGGAGAACATAAAAATGAAGCCATCTCTGTCCCAAACCTCTCCCACCCATGGGTCGGGAGAAGGGGTAGTCATCAGAGGACTTAAACAGAGAATCAAGAAGTTAGAGGAAATGGTTACAAGCCTTGATGATAAAATTCGGAATATGGATGGAGAAATGAAAGAGAATGAAACACTCAGAGAACAAATAAGATCTTTGGAGGAAGCAAATAAAGCACAAGGGCAGGAGAGAAAGGAACTAGAAAAAAGAATAAAGAAGCTGGAAGGGGAAAAGAGTCAACTAGAATCTAGAATTTCTAATCAAGAAGATAAAAACAAACAGCTAAATGACAACCTAAAGGAATTAGATGTTAGTTCACTGCTATCTTCTGAGAGAGACGAGATTGCTGCTTGGAATGTTCAGATTAAGGAAAACATTGAACAGTTCAGAAAAGAGTTCCAGGAGCTGAATATGGAAAATGATGCCATGAAAACGTCCTTTGCTGATGCACTAAAGGGGAATGTGGCAGTAAAAGAGGCTGTAAAGGTGGTGGCACTGGAAAACATACAAACAGTTGACTATAAAGAGACAGTAATCGAAAAAATGAAAGACGTTGCGATGGAAAGGGCAAACCCACTCATCAGACAGGCACTTGATAAGGAGAAGACAGTGGTAATCTCAGGCATAAGTGAATCCCAGGAGCCAACATGGC
Organism: Halocaridina rubra; assembly: GCA_037179515.1. Lineage (NCBI taxonomy): Eukaryota > Metazoa > Arthropoda > Malacostraca > Decapoda > Atyidae > Halocaridina > Halocaridina rubra. Next base: position 13,513 of record JAXCGZ010015655.1, on the reverse strand, counting down.
AGGGGAGACTTGAAGAAAATAAAGCTAACGTTGTAGACCTGATAAGAAAGCTTGGAGTAGTATGTGGTCCTGAGGATATTGTAAACATACACCAACTAGGTAAATATTCGAGGGAAGGAAAGCCGAGACCAACAAAAGTAACCTTTGAGAGAGGGGAGACATGTAGGGAAATATTGTTGAGAAAAAAAAGTCTAAAAGACCTTCAAGAATGCAAAGAAGTGTTCATTAGACGATACAGAACACAGGAAGAGATGGGAAAGATCAAAAACTTGTTGCAAGAGGCAAGAAGGTTAAATGATGAAAGAAATGAAGAGAAGAAAAATTTTCATTACGGAATACTTCCAGACAAAGGGGACATAAAGAAGATAATGACAGAAGATCAGGGGATGGGGCCTCATTAAGATTGTTATACACAAATGCTGATGGATTAGCTGGTAAGGCAGTAGAATTAAAAGATAGGATTCACAACAGTAAGGCAGATATAGTAGCAATTACAGAGACTAAGTTGAGTGAGGACATAAACAGTGTCACAGTTTTTCCTAAGGGCTTCAGAATACTAAGGGTCGAAAGATCTGAGAGGACTGGTGGAGGGATAGCACTGCTCATAAGTGAGAGGATTCAAGTTGAAGAGATAAACTTGGCTATAGAAAGTGAGTTCAGGGAATTTCTTGTTGCTCGCATAAATACTGGGTCAGAGAGCATTATAATAACTGTTGTATACAACCCACCAAGGAACCAAAATAGGCTTGAAATTTATGAGGAAAGTCATATAGGTACGATTGAAGTCATAAACTCAGTTGTTAACATGGCGCGGGAGAAAAAATGTAGGATTTTGATTATGGGAGACTTTAATCATAAAGAGATAGATTGGATAAATCTTGACCCACACAGTGGTGAGGACTCCTTTGGGGCAAGATTCCTAGATTGCGTACAAGGGAATTTCCTACACCAACATGTAATGGAACCAACAAGGGCCAGGGGTGGGAATGAGCCATCACTACTTGGTCTAGTGTTCACAGATAATGTGTTGGATATTGAAAATATTGAGTATGAACCACCAATTGGAAAGAGTGACCACTGTGTGTTGTTGATGGAGTATATCATTGAAGACATTCTTCCTGAGAGTAGAGGCACTGAGGACATGAGGAGGAACTATCAGAAAGGAGATTACATCAAAATGAATGAGCTTTTTGCAGTTATTGACTAGAGAACCTTATTTTACAACAAATCTGTACAAGAAATGTATGACATCTTTTGTGAGAAATATGGGAAGATAGTAGATTGCTGCATACCTGTCACCAAAGTAGGTGTAATTCATGCCAGAGAGAAATGGTTCGATAATGGGTGTAAAAGAGCTAAGGAGTGGAGAGACAAATGCTGGAAAAGGTATAGGAGGAGAAAAAACATAAATGCCTGGCAAACCTACAAAAGAGCAAGAAACGACTACCTAAGTAAAAGGAGAGAGGCAGAGAAAGATTATGAGAGGGACATCACCAGGAAGGCTAAAGAAAATCCCAAGCTTTTCCACAGCTTTATCAGAGGAAAACTGAAGGTAAAAGAACAGGTTTTAAGGCTAAAGAGAGCGGATGGAAGCATCACTGAGACGGACGAAGAGATCTGCAAAGAATTGAACAAGGAGTTTCAGTCAGTATTTACAGTAGAAAATACCCCACCCCCTCAGATTGCAGTGATAGAAGCTCAAGGGCCGGTATTAGAGAACATCAACCTTACAGCCACAGAGGTATGCAAAGCGCTGATGGATTTAGATGTTCATAAAGCTACAGGTCCTGATGACATATCCCCTCATGTGCTTAAAAAATGCGCAAACACAATATCAGTGGCACTAAGTATCATATTTAAGGAGTCATTGGAGTCGGGGGAGATTCCAAGATGCTGGAAACAAGCAAATGTGATACCTATCTTCAAAAAGGGAAGGAGGGATACGGCTCTGAACTATAGACCAGTTTCCTTGACCAGCATAGTTTGCAAACTTATGGAGAAACTACTAAGGAAACATATCTCTCTTCACTTGGAATCCTTCAACTTTTTGTCAGTGAGGCAACATGGCTTCAGAGAAGGAAGATCAACAGTAACAAACTTATTAGAATTTTATGATGAGGTAAGCCAAATCTTACAGGAAAGAGAGGGCTGGGCAGATTGCATATTCCTAGACTTCCAGAAAGCGTTTGACACTGTTCCACATGGGAGACTTATTAGGAAGCTGCAATCAATGGCTAGAATAGGTGGAAATGTCTTGGAATGGATAAAAACTTGCTTAGAAGGAAGGGAACAGAGGGTTAGAGTAAGACACTCAGTGTCTGAATGGAGAAGAGTTAGTAGTGGAGTTCCAACAGGGTTCAGTTTTAGGGCCACTTTTGTTCCTTGTATATGTAAATGACCTACCAGAGTCTGTAAATTCATTCATGAATATGTTTGCAGATGATGCAAAGATTGTGAAGAAAGTAAAAAACGAGAACAATGGTAGAGAACTTCAGGAGGATCTAAATAATCTGCATGAGTGGTCAGAAAAGTGGCTAATGAAATTCAATACCTCAAAATGTAAGGTAATGAGAATGGGTACAAGTGCAAGAAGGCCCAAGCTTGACTACTCGGTGGCTGGAGTACAACTTCAGGAGACAGAAAATGAGAGAGATCTAGGAGTAAACATATTGGCAGATTTGTCTCCAGAAATACATATAAATGGCGTAGTAAGGGCAGCATATGCATTCTTATCAAATGTAAGGGTAGCCTTCAGGCACATGGACAAGGAAATGTTCAGAAATATTTATGTAACCTATGTGAGGCCAAAACTCGAATATGCAGCCCCCTTTTGGAATCCGCACTTGAAAAAGCACATAGCTAAGCTTGAAAAAGTTCAAAGACATGCCACGAAACTGGTGCCAGAAATACGCAATCTCGGTTATGATGAGAGGCTGAGGGAATTAGACTTGCCATCACTCGAAGCTAGAAGAGTAAGGGGGGATATGGTGACAGTCTTTAAATTCCTTCATGGTTATGATAGAGTGGATAGGGATCGATATTTCGATATGGCTGGCTCTAGAACTAGAGGTCATAGTTTGAAGCTTCGGAAGAAAACTTGTTTGCAGGATGTAAGGAAATACTTTTTCAGTGTAAGAGTAGTTGATAATTGGAATTCGCTAAGCGAGGAGGTAGTTAATGCTACCTCAATCCATAGTTTTAAGGACAGGTATGATAAGTATCACTAAGTCTAAAAATGGAACCGATCAGGAGACGGGAAGATACGAGCTTTGGGCTCTTTCCCGTAAACACAATTAGGAAATCACAATTAGGTAATCACACACACACACACACACACACACACACACACACACACACACACACACACACACACACTTCATGAATATGTTTGCAGATGATGCAAAGATTGTGAAGAAAGTAAAAAACGAGAACAATGGTAGAGAACTTCAGGAGGATCTAAATAATCTGCATGAGTGGTCAGAAAAGTGGCTAATGAAATTCAATACCTCAAAATGTAAGGTAATGAGAATGGGTACAAGTGCAAGAAGGCCCAAGCTTGACTACTCGGTGGCTGGAGTACAACTTCAGGAGACAGAAAATGAGAGAGATCTAGGAGTAAACATATTGGCAGATTTGTCTCCAGAAATACATATAAATGGCGTAGTAAGGGCAGCATATGCATTCTTATCAAATGTAAGGGTAGCCTTCAGGCACATGGACAAGGAAATGTTCAGAAATATTTATGTAACCTATGTGAGGCCAAAACTCGAATATGCAGCCCCCTTTTGGAATCCGCACTTGAAAAAGCACATAGCTAAGCTTGAAAAAGTTCAAAGACATGCCACGAAACTGGTGCCTGAAATACGCAATCTCAGTTATGATGAGAGGCTGAGGGAATTAGACTTGCCATCACTCGAAGCTAGAAGAGTAAGGGGGGATATGGTGACAGTCTTTAAATTCCTTCATGGTTATGATAGAGTGGATAGGGATCGATATTTCGATATGGCTGGCTCTAGAACTAGAGGTCATAGTTTGAAGCTTCGGAAGAAAACTTGTTTGCAGGATGTAAGGAAATACTTTTTCAGTGTAAGAGTAGTTGATAATTGGAATTCGCTAAGCGAGGAGGTAGTTAATGCTACCTCAATCCATAGTTTTAAGGACAGGTATGATAAGTATCACTAAGTCTAAAAATGGAACCGATCAGGAGACGGGAAGATACGAGCTTTGGGCTCTTTCCCGTAAACACAATTAGGTAATCACAATTAGGTAATCACACACACACACACACACACACACACACACACACACACACACACACACACACACACACACACACACACACACACACACACACACACATTCATGAATATGTTTGCAGATGATGCAAAGATTGTGAAGAAAGTAAAAAACGAGAACAATGGTAGAGAACTTCAGGAGGATCTAAATAATCTGCATGAGTGGTCAGAAAAGTGGCTAATGAAATTCAATACCTCAAAATGTAAGGTAATGAGAATGGGTACAAGTGCAAGAAGGCCCAAGCTTGACTACTCGGTGGCTGGAGTACAACTTCAGGAGACAGAAAATGAGAGAGATCTAGGAGTAAACATATTGGCAGATTTGTCTCCAGAAATACATATAAATGGCGTAGTAAGGGCAGCATATGCATTCTTATCAAATGTAAGGGTAGCCTTCAGGCACATGGACAAGGAAATGTTCAGAAATATTTATGTAACCTATGTGAGGCCAAAACTCGAATATGCAGCCCCCTTTTGGAATCCGCACTTGAAAAAGCACATAGCTAAGCTTGAAAAAGTTCAAAGACATGCCACGAAACTGGTGCCAGAAATACGCAATCTCGGTTATGATGAGAGGCTGAGGGAATTAGACTTGCCATCACTCGAAGCTAGAAGAGTAAGGGGGGATATGGTGACAGTCTTTAAATTCCTTCATGGTTATGATAGAGTGGATAGGGATCGATATTTCGATATGGCTGGCTCTAGAACTAGAGGTCATAGTTTGAAGCTTCGGAAGAAAACTTGTTTGCAGGATGTAAGGAAATACTTTTTCAGTGTAAGAGTAGTTGATAATTGGAATTCGCTAAGCGAGGAGGTAGTTAATGCTACCTCAATCCATAGTTTTAAGGACAGGTATGATAAGTATCACTAAGTCTAAAAATGGAACCGATCAGGAGACGGGAAGATACGAGCTTTGGGCTCTTTCCCGTAAACACAATTAGGAAATCACAATTAGGTAATCACACACACACACACACACACACACACACACACACACACACACACACACACACACACACACACACACACACACATTCATGAATATGTTTGCAGATGATGCAAAGATTGTGAAGAAAGTAAAAAACGAGAACAATGGTAGAGAACTTCAGGAGGATCTAAATAATCTGCATGAGTGGTCAGAAAAGTGGCTAATGAAATTCAATACCTCAAAATGTAAGGTAATGAGAATGGGTACAAGTGCAAGAAGGCCCAAGCTTGACTACTCGGTGGCTGGAGTACAACTTCAGGAGACAGAAAATGAGAGAGATCTAGGAGTAAACATATTGGCAGATTTGTCTCCAGAAATACATATAAATGGCGTAGTAAGGGCAGCATATGCATTCTTATCAAATGTAAGGGTAGCCTTCAGGCACATGGACAAGGAAATGTTCAGAAATATTTATGTAACCTATGTGAGGCCAAAACTCGAATATGCAGCCCCCTTTTGGAATCCGCACTTGAAAAAGCACATAGCTAAGCTTGAAAAAGTTCAAAGACATGCCACGAAACTGGTGCCTGAAATACGCAATCTCAGTTATGATGAGAGGCTGAGGGAATTAGACTTGCCATCACTCGAAGCTAGAAGAGTAAGGGGGGATATGGTGACAGTCTTTAAATTCCTTCATGGTTATGATAGAGTGGATAGGGATCGATATTTCGATATGGCTGGCTCTAGAACTAGAGGTCATAGTTTGAAGCTTCGGAAGAAAACTTGTTTGCAGGATGTAAGGAAATACTTTTTCAGTGTAAGAGTAGTTGATAATTGGAATTCGCTAAGCGAGGAGGTAGTTAATGCTACCTCAATCCATAGTTTTAAGGACAGGTATGATAAGTATCACTAAGTCTAAAAATGGAACCGATCAGGAGACGGGAAGATACGAGCTTTGGGCTCTTTCCCGTAAACACAATTAGGTAATCACAATTAGGTAATCACACACACACACACACACACACACACACACACACACACACACACACACACACACACACACACACACACACACACATTCATGAATATGTTTGCAGATGATGCAAAGATTGTGAAGAAAGTAAAAAACGAGAACAATGGTAGAGAACTTCAGGAGGATCTAAATAATCTGCATGAGTGGTCAGAAAAGTGGCTAATGAAATTCAATACCTCAAAATGTAAGGTAATGAGAATGGGTACAAGTGCAAGAAGGCCCAAGCTTGACTACTCGGTGGCTGGAGTACAACTTCAGGAGACAGAAAATGAGAGAGATCTAGGAGTAAACATATTGGCAGATTTGTCTCCAGAAATACATATAAATGGCGTAGTAAGGGCAGCATATGCATTCTTATCAAATGTAAGGGTAGCCTTCAGGCACATGGACAAGGAAATGTTCAGAAATATTTATGTAACCTATGTGAGGCCAAAACTCGAATATGCAGCCCCCTTTTGGAATCCGCACTTGAAAAAGCACATAGCTAAGCTTGAAAAAGTTCAAAGACATGCCACGAAACTGGTGCCAGAAATACGCAATCTCGGTTATGATGAGAGGCTGAGGGAATTAGACTTGCCATCACTCGAAGCTAGAAGAGTAAGGGGGGATATGGTGACAGTCTTTAAATTCCTTCATGGTTATGATAGAGTGGATAGGGATCGATATTTCGATATGGCTGGCTCTAGAACTAGAGGTCATAGTTTGAAGCTTCGGAAGAAAACTTGTTTGCAGGATGTAAGGAAATACTTTTTCAGTGTAAGAGTAGTTGATAATTGGAATTCGCTAAGCGAGGAGGTAGTTAATGCTACCTCAATCCATAGTTTTAAGGACAGGTATGATAAGTATCACTAAGTCTAAAAATGGAACCGATCAGGAGACGGGAAGATACGAGCTTTGGGCTCTTTCCCGTAAACACAATTAGGAAATCACAATTAGGTAATCACACACACACACACACACACACACACACACACACACACACACACACACACACACACACACACACACACACACATTCATGAATATGTTTGCAGATGATGCAAAGATTGTGAAGAAAGTAAAAAACGAGAACAATGGTAGAGAACTTCAGGAGGATCTAAATAATCTGCATGAGTGGTCAGAAAAGTGGCTAATGAAATTCAATACCTCAAAATGTAAGGTAATGAGAATGGGTACAAGTGCAAGAAGGCCCAAGCTTGACTACTCGGTGGCTGGAGTACAACTTCAGGAGACAGAAAATGAGAGAGATCTAGGAGTAAACATATTGGCAGATTTGTCTCCAGAAATACATATAAATGGCGTAGTAAGGGCAGCATATGCATTCTTATCAAATGTAAGGGTAGCCTTCAGGCACATGGACAAGGAAATGTTCAGAAATATTTATGTAACCTATGTGAGGCCAAAACTCGAATATGCAGCCCCCTTTTGGAATCCGCACTTGAAAAAGCACATAGCTAAGCTTGAAAAAGTTCAAAGACATGCCACGAAACTGGTGCCAGAAATACGCAATCTCGGTTATGATGAGAGGCTGAGGGAATTAGACTTGCCATCACTCGAAGCTAGAAGAGTAAGGGGGGATATGGTGACAGTCTTTAAATTCCTTCATGGTTATGATAGAGTGGATAGGGATCGATATTTCGATATGGCTGGCTCTAGAACTAGAGGTCATAGTTTGAAGCTTCGGAAGAAAACTTGTTTGCAGGATGTAAGGAAATACTTTTTCAGTGTAAGAGTAGTTGATAATTGGAATTCGCTAAGCGAGGAGGTAGTTAATGCTACCTCAATCCATAGTTTTAAGGACAGGTATGATAAGTATCACTAAGTCTAAAAATGGAACCGATCAGGAGACGGGAAGATACGAGCTTTGGGCTCTTTCCCGTAAACACAATTAGGTAATCACAATTAGGTAATCACACACACACACACACACACACACACACACACACACACACACACACACACACACACACACACACATTCATGAATATGTTTGCAGATGATGCAAAGATTGTGAAGAAAGTAAAAAACGAGAACAATGGTAGAGAACTTCAGGAGGATCTAAATAATCTGCATGAGTGGTCAGAAAAGTGGCTAATGAAATTCAATACCTCAAAATGTAAGGTAATGAGAATGGGTACAAGTGCAAGAAGGCCCAAGCTTGACTACTCGGTGGCTGGAGTACAACTTCAGGAGACAGAAAATGAGAGAGATCTAGGAGTAAACATATTGGCAGATTTGTCTCCAGAAATACATATAAATGGCGTAGTAAGGGCAGCATATGCATTCTTATCAAATGTAAGGGTAGCCTTCAGGCACATGGACAAGGAAATGTTCAGAAATATTTATGTAACCTATGTGAGGCCAAAACTCGAATATGCAGCCCCCTTTTGGAATCCGCACTTGAAAAAGCACATAGCTAAGCTTGAAAAAGTTCAAAGACATGCCACGAAACTGGTGCCAGAAATACGCAATCTCGGTTATGATGAGAGGCTGAGGGAATTAGACTTGCCATCACTCGAAGCTAGAAGAGTAAGGGGGGATATGGTGACAGTCTTTAAATTCCTTCATGGTTATGATAGAGTGGATAGGGATCGATATTTCGATATGGCTGGCTCTAGAACTAGAGGTCATAGTTTGAAGCTTCGGAAGAAAACTTGTTTGCAGGATGTAAGGAAATACTTTTTCAGTGTAAGAGTAGTTGATAATTGGAATTCGCTAAGCGAGGAGGTAGTTAATGCTACCTCAATCCATAGTTTTAAGGACAGGTATGATAAGTATCACTAAGTCTAAAAATGGAACCGATCAGGAGACGGGAAGATACGAGCTTTGGGCTCTTCCCCGTAAACACAATTAGGTAATCACAATTAGGTAATCACACACACACACACACACACACACACACACACACACACACACACACACACATATATATATATATATATATATATATATATATATATATATATATATATATATATATATATGTATGTATGTATGTATGCATGTATGTATGCATGCATGTATGTATAAGAATTATATCTGGAAAAGAAACATTATCCCGATGGGAGATACTTCTCCCCACACTCTCTTCAACAGGGATATTTCAAGCATAGTGTTTCTTTGAGAATTGTGTAAATTTTGCAATCTTCCCTAATGCCATTTCCATACAATGCACACATACACACACACACAGAGGAAAAAATATATATATATATATATATATATATATATATATATATATATATATATATATATATATATATATATTTATACACACACACAAACAAACACACACACACACACACACACACACACACACACACACACACACACACACACACACACACACACACACACACATATATATATATATATATATATATATATATATATATATATATATATATATATATATATATATATATATATATATATATATATATATATATATATATATATATATATATATATATATATATATATATATATATATATATATATATATATATATATATATATATATATATATATATATATATATATATATATATATATATATATATATATATATATATATATATATATATATATATATATATATATATAAACTACTTTGTATTAACAATTATTGTCTTCACGGCAGATAAATATGTTATTTTATGTATTATATTTCTTAGTAATGCACTTCCATTTCGGAATGCGAACGCATCAATTATAGAACTGGCAATGAAACTTATTTTCGAAGAGGCGAATATTTTAATCTCCGATAATGTATAAAGCAAAAACGAATCTCCAGTTAGGAAAGGCATTTCAGGATTTATGGCTGCAAATCTATTTTTATTCCAGACAACCCTTCCCTCTTTGATATTTTGATGGATTTCCGGAAAATATTTTGTCGAAGCAACAACGGCTAAACATGGAGTTTATGTCTCAAAAAGAAGTAATCTTGTTTAACACGTTTATAACTTTCTCTAAATACGATATATATTTTCCTCTATCGTTTTCTAATCTCAGATTTAAGCGTAATAAAATCTTGCTCCAGTTTCAATAATGCAAACTTTTTTTTTCACAAGTTAAGTGAAATTTTTTAAAAGTATTTTTCCTTTGATAGCTGAGGTTTTATATAAATTTATTCGAGTGGAAATCTTTCTTGAATTCGAATATGCTTATTTATTCAGTATTTTTTGATTAATTAAGTTACAGGACAGCCATATGAATCTCTTCTCCTAAGTTCCATAAAACAGAGTTGTTTCTATGGCATCTTTACCGTTGTACTCAAACTGCTGGCTTGGCTAAGTCAAGGAAACCACAATGGCGCTACCGTTCATCAGTATTTGAGCTAATCTTTATGAAGCTTAATCCTCTGGTGGATAGGATAAAAAATATGAAAAATACTCAAAACATTGATTCATAGGAGCTAGTGATGACACCCTTTGGAAGGTGAATATCCAAGCATTCATAGAATTATATTTGATCCCCTGACCAGGCCTCGAACCAAGACACATAATTACCGTGCCAAGGCGCAAGCAACTACACCACTGAAGGTCTAAAGGAGAAGCAAGCCTTACAGCTTAGCTTCTATGCTAGGAATAAACGCATTCTATCTGCATGCCATTTTGTTCATGTTACAGCTTCTCTAACCTCACTTGTAGCTTCGTTTTTCACATTTAATTCAAATCTCAGCTATATAGGCATTATTACTAAAAAAAAAAAAAAAAATAAGCACATTAACATATGTGAAAACATGAATCATATTTTACCTTCGACCGGGACTCGAACCTAAGACACATAATTACTATGCCAAGGCACTATCAACTACACCACTGAAGGTCTAAAGTAGAACCAACTCTTACAACTTAACTGCTATACTTGGAATGAACGCATTCTATCTGAATCTCTCTTTGTTCACATAACAGGTTCTTCTAACTTCACTCGTGGGTTCGTTTTTCGTATTTAATTAAAATCTCAGTTGTATAGGCTTTAATTATAATCAAATACACACATTAAGGTATGAGAAAACATGTATCATATTTTACCCCCGACGGGGACTCGAACCTAAGACATATAATAACTATGCCAAAGGGCTATAAACTACACCTTTGAAGGTCTAAAGGAGATGCAAACCTTACAGTTTAAGTGCTATACTAGGAATGAACACATTCTATATGAATGCCTTTTTGTTCATATTGCAGTTTCTCCTAACCTCATCTGTGGCTTCATTTTTTTTTGCATTTAATTAAAATTTCAGCATTGCAGGCATTAATGATAATCAAATAAACATAACATATGTGAAAATATGAATCATATTTTACCTTTGACCAGGACTCGAACTTAAGAGACATAATTACTGTGCCAAGGTGCTGTCAACAACACCACTGGTCTAAAGAGAAGCAGACCTTACAGCTTAACGGCTATTCAAGGAATGAAAGAATACTATCTGCATGCCTACTTGTTCATATCAAAGATTCTCATTACCTCACTCGTGACTTCAATTCTTAGGTTCGGGTCCCGGTTGTAGGTAAATATGATTCATGTTTTCACATATGTTAATGTACTTATATGATTATTATTAATGCTTAATAGCTGAGATTCGAATTAAATAAAAAAAACGAATCCATGACTCAGGATAGAAGAAGCTGAAATATGAACAAAAAGTCATTCATTCCTAGTATAGCAGTTAAGCTGTAAGGTTTGTTTCTCCTTTAGATATTCAGTGGTGTAGTTGATAGCACCTTGGCATAGTAATTATGTATCTTGGGTTATAGTCCCAGTCGAGATGTGAAATATGGTTTATGTTTTCACACATATTGATGTGTTTATTTGATTATCATTAATGCCTATATAGCTGAGATTTGAATTAAATGCGAAAAAAGGAAGCCACGGGTGAGGCTAAGAGAAGCTATAACTTGAACAAAAAGGCATTCAAATAGAATGCATTCATTTATATTATAGCAGTTAAGTTGTAAGGTTTGGCTCTACTTTAGACCTTCAGTGGTGTAGTTGATAGTGCCTTTTTCAGAGTATATTATGTGTCTTAGGTTCGAGTCCCTGTCGGAATTTATATATGATTCATGTTTTCGCATTTGTTAATGTGTTTATTTGATTATCATTAATGCCCATAGAGCTGATATTTGAATTAAATGTGAAAAACGAATACACGAGTGAGGTTAGGAGAAACTGTGATAATAACAAAAAGGCATTCAGATAAAATGCATTCATTTCTAGTATAGCAGTTAAGCTGCAAGGTTTGCTACTCCTTTAAACCTTCAGTGGTGTAGTTGGTAGTGCCTTGGCACAGTAATTATATGTCTTAGGTTCGGGTTCCGGTTGGGGGTAAAATATGATTCATGTTTTCACATATGCTAATGTGTTTATTTGATTATCATTAATGACTAAATAGCTGAAATTTTAATGAAATGTGAATAACGAAGCCATGAATGAGGTTAGAAGGTGTTATATGAACAACAAGTATTTCAGAAAGAATGCGTTCATTCCTAGTATAGCAGATAAGCTGTAAGGTTTGCTTCTTTACACCTTCAATGGTGTAGTTGATAGCGCCTTGCCACAGTAATTGCGTCATAGTTTCGAGTTTCAATCCTGAGTAAAATATGATTCATGTTTTCACATATGTTAATGTGTCTATTTGATTATTCCTAGTATGATTTTACCGTTCAACTAATTTTCCAAGCTCATATTATCGTCTTCATACCATACAGACCAAACATTAAAAATTATGAATATTTCATATTATTATTAATAAAACAAAAACACTTCGAATTTTGAGGATATACTCATAAAAGATTTTTGTAGAGTGAGCGATGGGATATCTATGCCAAAAAGATTCTAGCTTTCAAATTTATCCTGCATTTCAGTTTTCAGTTTATTGAATATATATATATATATATATATATATATATATATATATATATATATATATATATATATATATATATACTAATGAGCTCAGAGATCATAAGTAAAGTCTTTTACCTATAATAACTTAAATATTCAGTGTTTAGGATAATACAGATACGCACATACACACACATATTAAAGATTCCTAGATTGCGTACAAGGGAATTTCCTACACCAACATGTAATGGAACCAACAAGGACCAGGGGTGGGGATGAGCCATCACTACTTGATCTAGTGTTCACAGATAATGTGTTGGATATTGCAAATATTGAGTATGAACCACCAATTGGAAAGAGTGACCACTGTGTGTTGTTGATGGAGTATATCATTGAAGATATTCT
>JAXCGZ010015654.1:50000-56683 GCA_037179515.1 Halocaridina rubra | reverse complement strand
TCACCAAAGTAGGTGTAATTCATGCCAGAGAGAAATGGTTCGATAATGGGTGTAAAAGAGCTAAGGAGTGGAGAGACAAATGCTGGAAAAGGTATAGGAGGAGAAAAAACATAAATGCCTGGCAAACCTACAAAAGAGCAAGAAATGACTACCTAAGTAAAAGGAGAGAGGCAGAGAAAGATTATGAGAGGGACATCACCAGGAAGGCGAAAGAAAATCCCAAGCTTTTCCACAGCTTTATCAGAGGAAAACTGAAGGTAAAAGAACAGGTTTTAAGGCTAAAGAGAGCGGATGGAAGCATCACTGAGACGGACGAAGAGATCTGCAAAGAATTGAACAAGGAGTTTCAGTCAGTATTTACAGTAGAAAATACCCCACCCCCTCAGATTGCAGTGATAGAAGCTCAAGGGCCGGTACTAGAGAACATCAACCTTACAGCCACAGAGGTATGCAAAGCGCTGATGGATTTAGATGTTCATAAAGCTACAGGTCCTGATGACATATCCCCTCATGTGCTTAAAAAATGCGCAAACACAATATCAGTGGCACTAAGTATCATATTTAAGGAGTCACTGGAGTCGGGGGAGATTCCAAGATGCTGGAAACAAGCAAATGTGATACCTATCTTCAAAAAGGGAAGGAGGGATACGGCTCTGAACTATAGACCAGTTTCCTTGACCAGCATAGTTTGCAAACTTATGGAGAAACTACTAAGGAAACATATCTCTCTTCACTTGGAATCCTTCAACTTTTTGTCAGTGAGGCAACATGGCTTCAGAGAAGGAAGATCTACAGTAACAAACTTATTAGAATTTTATGATGAGGTAAGCCAAATCTTACAGGAAAGAGAGGGCTGGGCAGATTGCATATTCCTAGACTTCCAGAAAGCGTTTGACACTGTTCCACATGGGAGACTTATTAGGAAGCTGCAATCAATGGCGAGAATAGGTGGAAATGTCTTGGAATGGATAAAAACTTACTTAGAAGGAAGGGAACAGAGGGTTAGAGTAAGACACTCAGTGTCTGAATGGAGAAGAGTTAGTAGTGGAGTTCCACAGGGTTCAGTTTTAGGGCCACTTTTGTTCCTTGTATATGTAAATGACCTACCAGAGTGTGTAAATTCATTCATGAATATGTTTGCAGATGATGCAAAGATTGTGAAGAAAGTAAAAAACGAGAACAATGGTAGAGAACTTCAGGAGGATCTAAATAATCTGCATGAGTGGTCAGAAAAGTGGCTAATGAAATTCAATACCTCAAAATGTAAGGTAATGAGAATGGGTACAAGTGCAAGAAGGCCCAAGCTTGACTACTCGGTGGCCGGAGTACAACTTCAGGAGACAGAAAATGAGAGAGATCTAGGAGTAAACATATTGGCAGATTTGTCTCCAGAAATACATATAAATGGCGTAGTAAGGGCAGCATATGCATTCTTATCAAATGTAAGGGTAGCCTTCAGGCACATGGACAAGGAAATGTTCAGAAATATTTATGTAACCTATGTGAGACCAAAACTCGAATATGCAGCCCCCTTTTGGAATCCGCACTTGAAAAAGCACATAGCTAAGCTTGAAAAAGTTCAAAGACATGCCACGAAACTGGTGCCAGAAATACGCAATCTCGGTTATGATGAGAGGCTGAGGGAATTAGACTTGCCATCACTCGAAGCTAGAAGATTGAGGGGGGATATGGTGACAGTCTTTAAATTCCTTCATGGTTATGATAGAGTGGATAGGGATCGATATTTCGATATGGCTGGCTCTAGAACTAGAGGTCATAGTTTGAAGCTTCGGAAGAAAACTTGTTTGCAGGATGTAAGGAAATACTTTTTCAGTGTAAGAGTAGTTGAAAATTGGAATTCGCTAAGCGAGGAGGTAGTTAATGCTACCTCAATCCATAGTTTTAAGGACAGGTATGATAAGTATCACTAAGTCTAAAAATGGAACCGATCAGGAGACGGGAAGATACGAGCTTTGGGCTCTTTCCCGTAAACACAATTAGGTAATCAATTAGGTAATCACACACACACACACGCTGAGACGGACGAAGAGATCTGCAAAGAATTGAACAAGGAGTTTCAGTCAGTATTTACAGTAGAAAATACCCCACCCCTTCAGATTGCAGTGATAGAAGCTCAAGGGCCGGTATTAGAGAACATCAACCTTACAGCCACAGAGATATGCAAAGCGCTGATGGATTTAGATGTTCATAAAGCTACAGGTCCTGATGACATATCCCCTCATGTGCTTAAAAAATGCGCAAACAAAAATATCAGTGGCACTAAGTATCATATTTAAGGAGTCACTGGAGTCGGGGGAGATTCCAAGATGCTGGAAACAAGCAAATGTGATACCTATCTTCAAAAAGGGAAGGAGGGATACGGCTCTGAACTATAGACCAGTTTCCTTGACCAGCATAGTTTGCAAACTTATGGAGAAACTACTAAGGAAACATATCTCTCTTCACTTGGAATCCTTCAACTTTTTGTCAGTGAGGCAACATGGCTTCAGAGAAGGTAGATCAACAGTAACAAACTTATTAGAATTTTATGATGAGGTAAGCCAAATCTTACAGGAAAGAGAGGGCTGGGCAGATTGCATATTTCTAGACTTCCAGAAAGCGTTTGACACTGTTCCACATGAGAGACTTATTAGGAAGCTGCAATCAATGGCTAGAATAGGTGGAAATGTTTTGGAATGGATAAAAACTTACTTAGAAGGAAGGGAACAGAGGGTTAGAGTAAGACACTCAGTGTCTGAATGGAGAAGAGTTAGTAGTGGAGTTCCACAGGGTTCAGTTTTAGGGCCACTTTTGTTCCTTGTATATGTAAATGACCTACCAGAGTCTGTAAATTCATTCATGAATATGTTTGCAGATGATGCAAAGATTGTGAAGAAAGTAAAAAAACGAAAACAATGGTAGAGAACTTCAGGAGGATCTAAATAATCTGCATGAGTGGTCAGAAAAGTGGCTAATGAAATTCAGTACTTCAAAATGTAAGGTAATGAGAATGGGTACAAGTGCAAGAAGGCCCAAGCTTGACTACTCGGTGGCTGGAGTACAACTTCAAGAGACAGAAAATGAGAGAGATCTAGGAGTAAACATACTGGCAGATTTGTCTCCAGAAATACATATAAATGGCGTAGTAAGGGCAGCATATGCATTCTTATCAAATGTAAGGGTAGCCTTCAGGCACATGGACAAGGAAATGTTCAGAAATATTTATGTAACCTATGTGAGGCCAAAACTCGAATATGCAGCCCCCTTTTGGAATCCGCACTTGAAAAAGCACATAGCTAAGCTTGAAAAAGTTCAAAGACATGCCACGAAACTGGTGCCAGAAATACGCAATCTCAGTTATGATGAGAGGCTGAGGGAATTAGACTTACCATCACTCGAAGCTAGAAGAGTGAGGGAGGATATGGTGACAGTCTTTAAATTCCTTCATGGTTACGATGGAGTGGATAGGGATCGATATTTTGATATGGCTGGCTCTAGAACTAGAGGTCATAGTTTGAAGCTCCGTAAGAAAACTTCTTTGCAGGATGTAAGGAAATACTTTTTCAGTGTAAGAGTAGTTGATAATTTGAATTGGCTAAGCGAGGACGTAGTTAATGCTATCTCAATCCATAGTTTTAAGGACAGGTATGATAAGTATCACTAAGTCTAAAATGGAACCGATCAGGAGACGGGAAGATTCGAGCTTTGGGCTCTTTCCCGTAAACACAATTAGGTAATCACAATTAGGTAATCACATACATACATACATATATACATACATACATACATACATACATATATACATACATACATACATACACACATATATATATATATATATATATATATATATATATATATATATATATATATATATATATATATATATATATATATATATATATATATATATATATATATATATATATATATATATATATATATATATATATATATACGTATATATATATATATATATATATATATATATATATATATATATATATATATATATATATATATATATATATATATATATATATATATATATATATATATATATATATATATATATATATATATATATATATATATATATATATATATATATATATATATATATATGTATATATATATATATATATATATATATATATATATATATATATATATATATATATATATATATATATATATATATATATATATATATATATATATATATATATATATATATATATATATATATATATATATATATATATATATATATATATATATATATATATGTATATATATATATATATATATATATATATATATATATATATATATATATATATATATATATATATATATATATATATTCGACAGTAGATTCAAATGATAAATTGGTGTCAAGAATTAGTCCCAAATTCCTAACAGTAGGAAGTGGTGTAACATGAGAAGGTCCCACTTTAATTTCTAGGTCCTTGGGTATGGGATCTAGATAAACTCTTAATCCGATGAATATGAAATGAATTTTACTTCAATATACTCTAAGCTCATTTCTTGTAAAATACTGTGTTACTCTTTTATATTTGGCTTTCAAATCTAAGATTAGGAGGTCAGGGTGTTCTATATTTTGGAGAGCAAAAACTGAGCATCATCGACAAAGTAGACAATCTTGGCGTTCTGAGCAACAGTTTGTAAATCGTTTATAAATATTTCAAAAAGTACGTGACCGAGTACTGAACCCCGTGAGACTCCAAATTCAACAGAGAGCTTTGATTATAAGTGTTTTTCTATATTTACTGACTGCTAATGCAATCCCATTAGCTAGCTGTTAAATCAGAAAGTTACCTTTCATTTACCTCAAGAGAAACAGGTGACAGACACTGTTGAAAGCTTTAGAGAGGTCACATAGGGTAAGTTGTGATATCTCATTCATATCTATGTGTTTGTATAAAGTGTCAGTAACTTGTGTCAAGGCAGTTTGTGTCAATGGACCCTTCCTGAATCCGTGCTCTGTTTTCGAAAATAGATGGTTTCTTGTGAAGTATGCATACGACTGGTTGGCAACAATTTTCTCTAAAGCTTTTGGTAGAATTAGAGAAGGGTAATGGGTCTGTAGCTGCTTGCATCTTCATTGTCTCCTGGTTTAAATACTGCGCCAACAATTCCATTCCATTTCTTTGGGAATACCCCTGTGTGACAATGGGTGTTACCTTTTCAATTTTAGAGTCCTGGAATTTGTGTTTGTAGTTATTTGTTTTACTGCGTTTAATAAAAGTTTTTACACGATTTTTGCATGCTTATGTTGCTCTTTATTTAATTAATTATGAGTCTGGCTTAACTATAGTTTTTTTTCTTATTTCTATTTGATATAGCGATCTATATATTTCATCATTCATCCATGGAGCAGGGGGGCAGGGTATCTTTAGTTACTATTGGGGCACAAGTATTTACTCAAGACACTAAATGTGTAGTCATTATCTGGACTTGCTTCTCGATTCGATGAATTCTGGAACACAGCAGGTAATGAAGACCTCTCTAGATAAAATGAATATCAGTGTATAACACATTTCTGGATTGAATTTCCACAGTAGGTAAATGCCGTACTAAACCCTTGTAAATAACTGTGACAAAAAGTCTTATCTTAAATGCCATACCCCTGAGAGGGGGAATTAAACTTGCATCTTTTGTTTCCTTGCTTGTCGCCAAAGTCGATCAAATGGGGGAGCAAGGGGACTGAGAATCCCCTCATTTGTAGTTTCTTATGGCAAAGAGTCAAGGCTTTTCTGTGACTCGGCCAACCCTCTTATAAGAGGGTTTATGGCCCTTGCAAATAGATGGAACTAACATAGCGAACGACTTCAGACACTATGCAAGTAAAGCCAGCTCAACTCGTTCCTAGTCCTATACCCATATCAATGGAGGGGGCTTGTGTTTAAAACAGCATCCAGCCGTAATATTCAAAGCCGTGTCTAGTCGCCAAGAGGCTAATAAGACACAGAGATTTTTTATGACCATAATAAAAGATACTAATAAAGGAATGAGGTAAGATACTGAGTGAAGCTTGGAGTTTCAGTAGAAAAGTAAATAATATTTTTTTGCCCTCTAGCAATAAGGGTGAAAATTGAAAGAAAAGCCCTCATGTCAGAAATGTATAAGCAACATTAAAACCATGGTTATTTTGCTAAAGCTATGGTTATAAAACATACTCACTTCATTATGTTTAAAGAAAACTCGAATCTGAGATCTTAACAATATACAAAATTTCATTATTAACGCCTGCAGTGATTATTTAGACGTGATCATATCGAATGAATGTAAAATTTGAAATACACTCGAGAAAAAACTTTGTTTTTAATTATTGTATTCCTTCAAACTTAAAGGTGTAAACGTAGCTATTTTAATATTTTAAGATATTTTGCATTTAAATCAAGTTTAGGTTTAATAGCAGCATTCTTACTAACATAAAATGAACACATGAAATAAAACACTATGTCAATTTATCAGATATTACTTACTTCTACCACAAATGATCTTCTACATACAGAAGATATGTTGATGTAACACCGTACGCGCATGTTTAATCTCAAATGAAACTCAGTAGAGAAAGCAAAAATAAAGTAACAAGCAAAACTGATAAAAGAAGAAGAAGAAGAAGAAGAAGAAGAAGAAGAAAAAGAAGAAGAAGA
>JAXCGZ010015654.1:35000-37500 GCA_037179515.1 Halocaridina rubra | reverse complement strand
ATATATATATATATATATATATATATATATATATATATATATATATATATATATATATATATATATATATATATATATATATATATATATATATATATATATATATATATGAATGTATGTACATCATCACGAACATGCTGCAAACACTTTTGACCTATATTTTACTTCTAACCCTTCAAGCTACTCTTATTCTGTGGTTTCCCCTCTTGGTAAATCTGACCACTCTATGATCTTTGTTTTTTCCATTTTCGCTCCCACACCACCAATCCCTCCTACTCAATGCCGCCTTTGGCACTTCGAGTGAACCCAAAAAGAATATTTGCGTAACTTTCTCTTTGACTTCCCATGGGATGACTACTGCTTTCGGTCCCGCAACCCTGATCGGGAAGCTGTAAAATTTGCCGAGATCATGACCGCGGGAATAGAGGCGTACATCCCCTCTTCTACAAAAACTTTTTCTCCGCCTAAACCTTGGTTTGACTGTGCCTGCTCCATGGCTATCCAAGCTAGGAATCAGGCTCACCGATCTTACCAAGTCTCTCCTTCCGATTTAACTCGCTCTGCTTTTATTATAGCTAGGAATTGCTGTACAGCTCAAATTCGAAGGTCTAAGGCTTCCTTTATAAGAAGGAAAGTTGATGACCTTAACTCCTTTCCCACTGACAAATGCTTCTGGTCCTTAACCAAAAACCTCTCCAAAAACTTCTGGAACTCAAGCTTTCCCCCTCTCATTCGTTCTGATGGTTCGATAACTTGCTCTCCCACTGACAAAGCCACTCTCTTTGGCTCTCATTTTTCTGCCAACTCTTCTATCAATGATTCCAGCGCACCTGTTCCTCAGTCTTTTCCCCTCTCTAACCCTATGCCCTCCCTTATCCTTTCTTCACGCAAAGTTCATAAGGTTCTTCGCTCGCTAAAGACAAACAAGTCATCTGGTCCCGATGGTATCCCTGCAAGGTTCCTTAAGGAGTTTGCAGATGAACTGGCTCACGTGCTTTGCCGTCTTTTCCGCCTCTTTCTGTCAACCAGTATCTATCCTTCATCTTGAAAGCATGCTCTAGTTCAACCTGTTCCTAAGAGGGGTGACCGCTCTATTCCATCTAACTACCGAAAAATTGCTCTAACCTCTTCTATTGCTAAAGTTTTCGAAACTTTGCTCAATGCTCACTTCTTGAAACGCTTTGAATCTAACTCACTTATCTCCCATCACCAGTACAGCTTCCGCAAGGCAAGATCCACTGGTCATCTCCTGTCCTATCTTACTCATGTATGGTCATCTTCTCTGAAGAACTATGGGGAATCCATTGTCATCGCACTTGATATCTCTAAGGCTTTAGACAAAGTCTGGCACAAGGCT
The DNA here is from genome assembly GCA_037179515.1 of Halocaridina rubra. Taxonomy (NCBI): domain Eukaryota; kingdom Metazoa; phylum Arthropoda; class Malacostraca; order Decapoda; family Atyidae; genus Halocaridina; species Halocaridina rubra. The sequence goes on along the minus strand of JAXCGZ010015654.1, from coordinate 36,143 downwards.
CTGTTGGCCAAACTCCCTGCCTATGGCTTTACCCCTTCTTTCTCTTCTCTGATTTCCAGTTTTCTTACTGACCGTTCTATATCTGTAGTTGTTGATGGCGCGACATCTAGCCCTTTCTCTGTTTCCAGTGGTGTTCCACAGGGCTCTGTTCTTTCACCTAGTCTCTTCCTTCTCTTCATCTATGATCTTCTACAATCCCCATCTTCCTCTCTTCTTCATGCCTTTGCCGATGATTCTACCCTTCACTTTTCCTCTGCCTTTTCTTCACAACCTTCATCTGTTACTCGTTATCAATCTCGTATCACTCTTTCTTCTACTCTTAACTCCGATTTGCAGAGAGTATCTGAATGGGGCAATCAAAATTTAGTTAAATTCAATGCCCCCAAGACACAGTTTCTGGCTATCTCTTTATCTTCTTCTCCTCCTGATAACCCTATTGTCTTCGAAACTAATGAAATTTACCCTCTTAACTCTATCAATATATTAGGAATCCATATAGCCTCTAACTTGTCTTGGAGGAATCACATAATCCAAATTTCTAAATCTTCATCCAAAAAATTGGGGGTTTTGTTTCGTTTTCATCATTACTTTTCTTCATTGCAGTTACTTAAAATTTACAAAGGTCTTATCCGCCCCTGCTTAGAATATTGCTCACACATCTGGGGTACATCTTCCTTTACATATCTTATTGATAGGGTTGAATCTAAGGCTGTCAGACTCATTAATGATCCTTCTCTTACTTCTAACCTGGATTCTCTCTCTCTTCGCCGTAAGGTATCTTGCCTTTCGCTTTTCTATAGCTACTACTTCCATCGCTGCTCTGATGAGTTGGCGAGTTGCATCCCTCCTCCACTGCCAAGGCCGCGTAACACTCGCCAAGCGGCCTCATCTCACAGGTACTGTGTGGAGATTTGTAGCTCGCGGATTGGTCGGTGCAGCGACTGCTTCTTCCCATCTACCTCCACACTCTGGAACTCTCTTCCTCCTTCTGTCTTTTCTATTTCTTTTGACCTTTCCTCCTTCAAAAAGCAGATCAATCGTCATCTCAGAGCCTAGTCCTCCATATCTCTGGGTCCTCTTTACTGTGACTGTTTTTTTCTGTCTGTCATTTTCCTTTGTGTGACATTAAATCATCTCTGCCTT
>JAXCGZ010015654.1:0-30000 GCA_037179515.1 Halocaridina rubra | reverse complement strand
TATTATTATTTTGCCGTGTAATATTTTGGGTGAGAAAAGAAAGACATAAATGACAGATCGTTCTTTTAATGTTATTATGATGAAGAAATTAATATTACGATTCGTGTGTGGCATCTCCTTTGGAAGAATAAGAAATTTTGTGATATTGTTTAGAGATGAGTTTTTTAATTTTGCGCTACTCAGGCGAAAGTAAAAGTAAATTCGAGTGAATTTGTGCTGTGTTGGAATAGGGGAGGTTTTTCAGTGTCACCCTAACTTAGCTTCAAGGAAGTAGAGTGTTTGTTTGTTTGTTGTTAGAATGGGACCTAGGACTGGCGAGGCACTCATGTGACCGTGCGGCCCAGCTGAGATTTCACCTTTACACTCCTTCAGAGGGATAAGGGAAGGGAAACCAACGTTGTAAATAGAAGGGAATTTTACAGAGAGAAAGGGAATGCAAGTTTGAATGTGAGCGCATGTGAACGAATGAGTATGAATGACTGGGGGTATAATGGGGGGGTTGCTCTAGGGGGTGAAATCGCGGGAAGTACCGTTAGGAAGCATGATTGGGGAGTCTCTACGGGGATCGTTCCCCTGCTCCGCCGGGTCCTTCTGCATGCCATATCAGAGTGTTTTTAAGGGAGATGATGTGCTGTTGCAATATCTATTGAGGAATATTTTTTGAGAAAATGATTCTCCACCTGCCCATATATGGTTGAGATGCCAAGTTTGTTTTATTTTTGTTTCATTCCCTACTCCGCCAATGAGATTATTATTCGATTTCCGAAGATTCCAAGATAGATATTACGTGATAAAGGACGTGAATCTATGAATGATTCTTTATTTTTTGCTAGCTGCAGTATATACATTATTTGTCCGAAAGAATATGTTTGATTGATATATAAAATAAAACTTTGAATGTTTTAGCCATGATAATGTTTATCAAAATTATTTCAGCCTGGTCATAAAGAAAGTGTGAGCTGACACGAAATGACAAGAATGTTACACTGCCGTTTCCCGTATTTGAGAGAGCAAAAGAATATATATATTCTCTGTTTTAATTGGTCCTGTACAACTCCTTACGAGGTTATGAAACTTAAGCAAAATGCATTCTTTACTGTTGCCAGTGAAATATACTTTTTATTTTTATTATTGCATACACAGAGACAGACCTTTTATATTTTTTCAGATACCCGTTTTTGTTATATAGTTTTGTGTGAAGAAAAATATTCAGTATCTTTACCCTTTGATATATATTATAATTAAAGAGTTTTAAAAAGATTATCAAGAGATAATTATTGTTAATCCCTATCATTGTCATGAATTTAAAATTACAATGGAGCTAATTAAGATAATTGAGATTCAGATATTACATGTTGAGTTTTAAATTTAAAATTAATAATACTTAAGTCCTTTTTAAGACGCTTGTTAAGAAAAAGATATTTGTACCTTAGTTGATAGTAGTAGAGATATTGTCACATATGATTGTAATATTTGGCTTTAATTTTATCAGAGATTTGTTGCCTTATAGAGACCGTGTGCTTCGACTTAACCCTCTGATTTATAGCAAGAAAAAGATAGTCATTATAGACAAGGATGTGTATGCTATTTCAGTAAAGTCCTTTGCAATATTAAACAGAAAGGAATGGATTTATGCTTCAATGTTCCTGCAGTTGTACACTAAGTTCCTTTGCTTTTGTTTTTTTGTTAATTGGGAATAAAAATAGCCCTCTGGCAATAAACGTAAAACTCTATTAATAGTCATTGCTCACGTTTGTTGATTTTTATTTGTTTATTTATTCTTTTATTATGTAGAGATACTCCGCGACAATTTATTTTTTTATTTTCAGTACATGTAAAGGAAGGAAGCCCATCTCACCTGACCACAGGGTGGAAACCGCAATGTATTTCACGGTTGCCCAGTCTCTCTCTCTCTCTCTCTCTCTCTCTCTCTCTCTCTCTCTCTCTCTCTCTCTCTCTCTCTCTCTCTCCTACCTTTCACTCTACTCTGAGACTGACATATGGTCCTTCCGATGCTAAGAGAATGTTGCCGTCATTGATTCTTTTTTGTTTTTTTTTCCAGCGAAGCTAGGCGATAATTGTGCCTACATTTTATTTTAGTTGATAAATTTTTGCATGCTGTTATTGCATAACTACTGATAAGACATCGGTAGTACCGACTTTTGCATAAATATTCTCGCCACATATCGCAATTGTTAGGAGAATAGACAAAACTCCCACTGACAAATTGGGACCCCAAAAGTTGGAGCTTTATATATATATATATATATATATATATATATATATATATATATATATATATATATATATATATATATATATATATATATATATATATATATATATATATATATATATATATATATATATATATATATATATATATATATATATATATATATATATATATATATATATATATATATATATATATATATATATATATATATATTTATATATACATTATGACAGCAGGAATTTGAATAGTAAAAGAGACTGTGTTAGAATGAGCATTGCTATGAAGTATAAGTACAGAACTCTGTCCTTACTTCCGAATGCCGGTCTCCATTGTATATATATGGCTATTCCTGATTTAGTATTTTTATTTAATTTTTTTTATTAATTTTATTATGATCATGATTATTAGTAATGTTATTATGTTGACTGCTATTGTTGCTATCTCCCAATGACCTTTTGCTAATTATTATTTTTGCGATGCAATCAGCAGTAACCTGATGATTTGTACCTTTTATCTGAATTCGTGCTTGATATTATTGTAGCCACGGCTAATAAGAATATGTCTTTAGTGGCTTTTCTCAGTATTTAATGATTGTTCTTTTTGATATCTATAGTAGAGTAATGTAATGTATCAGTTTCTCAGCTAAGTCCCAAGTATCTTGGAATAATAATTTAGTTGTGTAGACACATACCTTCCATTACCATCCTATTTCCAGGCAGCCCCGACCTGCAAGTTCTAAAAGTCTTTCGATTTTGTTCTCTCAAACAAGCCCCTGTTGCCCATTGAATAGAGATTGCAAGCACTTGTAGTTGCAGGGGAGGCGAAGTATAGCCTCAGATTACCAACGTATGGCCATTGTTGGTACCCCGAAGTCATAGGGAACCTTTCTTACAACTGTATTAGTGACATAGGTTCAAATTTTCATCCCGAGGTCTACTTCGAAGGTATATGTGTATTGCAGTACTGAAGAGAAATCGCTGTGATGTTGCAGGTCTTCTACAGTGGTGGTCTTAATCAAGACGGACCCGGAGGTAGGACGAAAAAGCCAGGCTGGAGGGGTTCGGAAGATGCATCGATCGCTTCCTTTTTGTCTTACCAATCTTAGGAAAAATAGAATTTGCGGTAGTGTACGAACCTGGGCCTGCTGTGAAGATGGCGGGAGAGAGAAAAATGCGAGGACACATGGATACCGTTATATAACACCTATCAAGAATTTCATGAGCAAGGGAGAGGAAACAGAAGTCTTTGTAAACATCTTAATAACACCTTAGAAGCCACATAAACGAATTGATGAGATCCCCAGAAAGAATCCCCATACATGTCCTAACTTTAGTGAAGAGAGAAGGAAGGGTATGGAAAATCCCTTATTAGTTGTTTAACAAACAAAAAAACACGTATTAGAACTGAAAAAATGGGAAAGAAAATGTACCCACCGTCTTTGACCCCTGTGCGAAAAGACAATTTATAATTTTTTAATTTTTGTCTTGCTTTAAGATAATTTTAAAGTGAAAACTCAGAGTCTCCTTTAGATATAGTTTTTTGAATAAGTACCATTGATAAACTGTACAATTTGCACAAATCATAGTAAGTTGTCTTCTGCCTAAATAATATCATTGTTTTGCTTAGATATTATCATTGTTTTGCTCTAGGCATTATCATTGTTTGAATCATGATTTAATCTTAGTGTTCATTAAGTTCTCATATCAGTTTATCTCTGAATAGTAATTGCATATTGAAATGGTGAATGTTTTCTTTAACTTTTCACACCGTAACAAATGTTTTGTTTTAGGAGTAGTTTTTTAAGGCTTAATTTTAAGACAAATCAATGTCCCATAGTAACGATAGGTATAGAAATTATAAGATGAGGTTGCTTATAGAAATTACCATTTATGTTATTGTAAATCACATTTTAAATGTTCGTACATGCTAATACTCTACATAATTTGTTTGCTAATGTTCTATATGATTCATATTTTTACTGTAACTAACCAAATTTTGTAAATCTTTTGAAGAAGGAGAGAAGTAGATAAAGTAGCGCTATGATCTAAACTAACTTGTGATCTTAATCAATGTTTGATAATGATTAGTTAGACCCTGAAATCATAATGATTAAGGTTATTTTTATTTTTTAAATATAGGAATATGCTTGTACTAAAGATTGTTTAGAGTTCATAGAAATAGGAATTCTTAGATAATAGCTAAAATAATTCGGCCACGATTTTTATTGTAAACTAATGTTAGCTAGGATATATCCAAGAGCTCTCAAAAGCTAACCAATGCTTCGGCTGAAATAAAAGATATTTCAGTTTTGGTTGGGAGGGATGTCACATGACTGAAGTCTTGCTGAAGCCAGAATCTGAAACTGTAACAAGTCGTGAAGAGAAACATGAGAGGCTAGAGGTCAAGGGTGAAATCGAATACTCTCCTAGTTCTTTATCTGGGTACAGTCAATGGTCAAGAAAGGGTCGACCAGCACCTGGATGGATCCATGGAGCTTAGCACCTGACTGGACCCATGGGACTTAGCACCTGACCTTAGCACCCAGCGTTAAGTGCCTCAAGAGTTTGGGAAAGGCCCAAAAGTCAGCCTTGCCCAAAACCACAAGAAACCCGATATGCCCTGGAGGGATACCCAATAGCCATGCACTGACCTAGAACTCTTCTGTTCTATAGGCCAGCTGAAATAGCCCCTCCCCCAAGAGGAGGGACCTCTCTTTGAACCTGAAGTCAATTGGCAGAAATAGATTTAGCGACACGCCCTGCCCTTTGGGGTACTTCAAGAAAATCCGAGGCAGTCAAAGAGGGACAGTTAGTCAGAATCTTACCAGGGGCACGAATAGATCATACATTTTGATAGTCATAGGGTGGGGGGCATTGTGGTGTCGAATATGTTGTACTCTAGAATAAATTAAGATAAAGGAACCACCGCTTGTCCATTCTTACCTTGCAACCTTCTGGTATTAAAAGTAACGTAGTGACAAGAAACAGTAAGATATATATATATATATATATATATATATATATATATATATATATATATATATATATATATATATATATATATATATATATATATATATATATATATATGTGTGTGTGTGATTACCTAATTGTGATTACCTAATTGTGTTTACGGGAAAGAGCCCAAAGCTCGTATCTTCCCGTCTCCTGATCGGTTCCATTTTAGACTTAGTGATACTTATCGTACCTGTCCTTAAAACTATGGATTGAGATAGCATTAACTACCTCCTCGCTTAGCGAATTCCAATTATCAACTACTCTTACACTGAAAAAGTATTTCCTTACATCCTGCAAACAAGTTTTCTTACGAAGCTTCAAACTATGACCTCTAGTTATAGAGCCAGCCATATCGAAATATCGATCCCTATCCACTCTATCATAACCATGAAGGAATTTAAAGACTGTCACCATATCCCCCCTTACTCTTCTAGCTTCGAGTGATGGCAAGTCTAATTCCCTCAGCCTCTCATCATAACCGAGATTGCGTATTTCTGGGACCAGTTTCGTGGCATGTCTTTGAACTTTTTCAAGCTTATCTATGTGCTTTTTCAAGTGCGGATTCCAAAAGGGGGCTGCATATTCAAGTTTTGGGCTCACATAGGTTACATAAATATTTCTGAACATTTCCTTGTCCATGTGCCTGAAGGCTACCCTTACATTTGATAAGAATGCATATGCTGCCCTTACTACGCCATTTATATGTATTTCTGGAGACAAATCTGCCATTATGTTTACTCCTAGATCTCTCTCATTTTCTGTCTCTTGAAGTTGTACTCCAGCCACCGAGTAGTCAAGCTTGGGCCTTCTTGCACTTGTACTCATTCTCATTACCTTACATTTTGAGGTATTGAATTTCATTAGCCACTTTTCTGACCACTCATGCAGATTATTTAGATCCTCCTGAAGTTCTCTACCATTGTTCTCGTTTTTTTACTTTCTTCACAATCTTTGCATCATCTGCAAACATATTCATGAATGAATTTACAGACTCTGGTAGGTCATTTACATATACAAGGAACAAAAGTGGCCCTAAAACTGAACCCTGTGGAACTCCACTACTAACTCTTCTCCATTCAGACACTGAGTGTCTTACTCTAACCCTCTGTTCCCTTCCTTCTAAGTAAGTTTTTATCCATTCCAAGACATTTCCACCTATTCTAGCCATTGATTGCAGCTTCCTAATAAGTCTCCCATGTGGAAGAGTGTCAAACGCTTTCTGGAAGTCTAGGAATATGCAATCTGCCCAGCCCTCTCTTTCCTGTAAGATTTGGCTTACCTCATCAAAAAATTCTAATAAGTTTGTTACTGTTGTTCTACCTTCTCTGAAGCCATGTTGCCTCACTGACAAAAAGTTGAAGGATTCCAAGTGAAGAGAGATATGTTTCCTTAGTAGTTTCTCCATAACTTTGCAAACTATGCTGGTCAAGGAAACTGGTCTATAGTTCAGAGCCGTATCCCTCCTTCCCTTTTTGAAGATAGGTATCACATTTGCTTGTTTCCAGCATCTTGGAATCTCCCCCGACTCCAGTGACTCCTTAAATATAATACTTAGTGCCACTGATATTGTGTTTGCGCATTTTTTAAGCACATGAGGGAATATGTCATCAGGACCTGTGGCTTTATGAACATCTAAATCCATCAGCGCTTTGCATACCTCTGTGGCTGTAAGGTTGATGTTCTCTAATATCGGCTCTTGAGCTTCTATCACTGCAATCTGAGGGGGTGGGGTATTTTCTACCGTAAATACTGACTGAAACTCCTTGTTCAATTCTTTGCAGATCTCTTCGTCCGTCTCAGTGATGCTTCCATCCGCTCTCTTTAGCCTTAAAACCTGTTCTTTTACCTTCAGTTTTCCTCTGATAAAGCTGTGGAAAAGCTTGGGATTTTCTTTAGCCTTCCTGGTGATGTCCCTCTCATAATCTCTCTCTGCCTCTCTACTTTTACTTAGGTAGTCATTTCTTGATTTTTTGTAGGTTTGCCAGGCATTTATGTTTTTTCTCCTCCTATACCTTTTCCAGAATTTGTCTCTCCACTCCTTAGCTCTTTTACACCCATTATCAAACCATTTCTCTCTGGCATGAATTACACCTACTTTGGTGACAGGTATGCAGCAATCTACTATCTTCCCATATTTCTCACAAAAGATGTCATACATTTCTTGTACAGATTTGTTGTAAAATAAGGTTCTCCAGTCAATAACTGCAAAAAGCTCATTCATTTTGATGTAATCTCCTTTCCGATAGTTCCTCCTCATGTCCTCAGTGCCTCTACTCTCAGGAAGAATATCTTCAATGATATACTCCATCAACAACACACAGTGGTCACTCTTTCCAATTGGTGGTTCATACTCAATATTTTCAATATCCAACACATTATCTGTAAACACTAGATCAAGTAGTGATGGCTCATCCCCACCCCTGGCCCTTGTTGGTTCCATTACATGTTGGTGTAGGAAATTCCCTTGTACGCAATCTAGGAATCTTGCCCCAAATGAGTCCTCACCACTGTGTGGGTCAAGATTTATCCAATCTATCTCTTTATGATTAAAGTCTCCCATAATCAAAATCCTACATTTTTTCTCCCGTGCCATGTTAACAACTGAGTTTATGACTTCAATAGTACCTATATGACTTTCCTCATAAATTTCAAGCCTATTTTGGTTCCTTGGTGGGTTGTATACAACAGTTATTATAATGCTCTCTGACCCAGTATTTATGCGAGCAACAAGAAATTCCCTGAACTCACTTTCTATAGCCAAGTTTATTTCTTCAACTTGAATCCTCTCACTTATGAGCAGTGTTATCCCTCCACCAGTCCTCTCACATCTTTCAACCCTTAGTATTCTGAAGCCCTTAGGAAAAACTGTGACACTGTTTATGTCCTCACTCAACTTAGTCTCTGTAATTGCTACTATATCTGCCTTACTGTTGTGAATCCTATCTTTTAATTCTACTGCCTTACCAGCTAATCCATCAGCATTTGTGTATAACAATCTTAATGGGGCCCCATCCCCTGATCTTCTGTCATTATCTTCTTTATCTCCCCTTTGTCTGGAAGTATTCTGTAACGAAAATTTTTCTTCTCTTCTTCATTTCTTTCATCATTTAACCTTCTTGCCTCTTGCAACAAGTTTTTGATCTTTCCCATCTCTTCCTGTGTTCTGTATCGTCTAATGAACACTTCTTTGCATTCTTGAAGGTCTTTTAGACTTTTTTTTCTCAACAATATTTCCCTACATGTTTCCCCTCTCTCAAAGGTTACTTTTGTTGGTCTCGGCTTTCCTTCCCTCGAATATTTACCTAGTTGGTGTATGTTTACAATATCCTCAGGACCACATACTACTCCAAGCTTTCTTATCAGGTCTACAACGCTAGCTTTATTTTCTTCAAATCTCCCCTGCCATGTTGGCTCCTGGGATTCACTTATGCCTGAGATTACCACTGTCTTCTCCTTATCAAGTGCCTGTCTGATGAGTGGGTTTGCCCTTTCCATCACAACGTCTTTCATTTTTTCGATTACTGTTTCTTTATAGTCAACTGTTTGTATGTTTTCCAGTGCCACCACCTTTACAGCCTCTTTTACTGCCACATTCCCCTTTAGTGCATCAGCAAAGGACGTTTTCATAGCATCATTTTCCATATTCAGCTCCTGGAACTCTTTTCTAAACTGTTCAATGTTTTCCTTAATCTGAACATTCCAAGCAGCAATCTCGTCTCTCTCAGAAGAGAGCAGTGAACTAACATCTAATTCCTTTAGGTTGTCATTCAGCTGTTTGTTTTTATCTTCTTGTTTAGAAATTCTAGATTCTAGTTGACTCTTTTCCCCTTCCAGCTTCTTTATTCTTTTTTCTAGTTCCTTTCTCTCCTTCCCTTGTGCTTTATTTGCCTCCTCCAAAGATCTTATTTGTTCTCTGAGTGTTTCATTCTCTTTCATTTCTCCATCCATATTCCGAATTTTATCATCAAGGCTTATAACCATTTCCTCTAACTTCTTGATTCTCTGTTTAAGTCCCCTGATGACTACCCCTTCTCCCGACATTTTTATGTTCTCCCTCTCACAGAATATAGAAAGAAGACGAGAAAGAGGGAAAAAAAAGAAAAGAGAAAAACTTCTAATTTAGCTTCACACAGAATTTTTTTTTATATCTCCATATAAGTGCTATTTAGTGACTCAGTTTGTCTCCTTTCTGGTAACACACATCTTAACTTAAAAACTTGACCATGGTAATTTAAGTAAAAAAAGAAAAAGAAAAAGAAAACTCAAACCTGAAGGAAAATTCGAATTTGTGTTTGAGGTGGCACCCACCTGTTTCTGCTATATATTCTTCCTAACTGATAAACTGACTTGCTAGCCAAGATATGTTATCACGGGATTAGACTTTACATTTAACTCAATATATATACAAAATAACAAAATAGTAAAAGAGAAAGCTAAAAGAAAAGTGTGTGTGTGTGTGTGTGTGTGTGTGTGTGTGTGTGTGTGTGTGTGTGTGTGTGTGTGTGTGTGTGTGTGTGTCTGTCTGTATGTCTGTCTGTCTGTCTGTCTGTCTGTCTGTATGTATGTATGTATGTATGTATGTATTTATGTATGTATGTATGTATGTATGTATGTATGTATGTATGTATGTATGTATGTATTTATGTATGTATGTATGTATGTATGTATGTATGTATGTATGTATGTATGTATGTATGTATGTATGTATGTATGTATGTATGTATGTATGTATGTATGTAGGTATATATATATATATATATATATATATATATATATATATATATATATATATATATATATATATATATATATATATATATATATATATATATATATATATATATGTATATATACTAAATATATATATATATATATATATATATATATATATATATATATATATATATATATATATATATATATATATATATATATATATATATATATATATATATATATATATATATATATGTGTGTATATATATATATATATATATATATATATATATATATATATATATATATATATATATATATATATATATATATATATATATATATATATATATATATATATATATATATATATATATATATATATATATATATATATATATATATATATCTATATATATATATATATATATATATATATATATATATATATATATATATATATATATATATATATATATATATATATATATATATATATATATATATATATATATATATATATATATATATATATATATATATATATATATATATATATATATATATATATATATATATATATATATATATATATATATATATATATATATATATATATATATATATATATATATATATATATATATATATATATATATATATATATATATATATATATATATATATATATATATATATATATATATATATATATATATATATATATATATATATATATATAATGATATACATATAATTTATGATACATAAATATAAGATTAAATAAACACACAAATAATAAAATATTGCAAGAGTTATGTAGTAGTTATAGAAAAAAAAACATAAATTATAATTAGGGATATTAATTAATCTTTTGATGTATATTAACTACTCATCAGTAGCATTAAGTATATGGCAATTATAGATTAACCAGCATTTTAATAAACATACACTAATCAAGGAAATATGTATATGACATATAAACAAAAAAATATAAAAAAAAATAGAAATCAGAAATGGAGTTGTCAGTTTAAGTAAACAAAATATATTAATGATCAAAGATATATCTATTAAGATTAATCTAACCTAGCTAGACCTGAAATTATAAAAATAAATAATCTTCAATAATATAACTCAAAGCCTAGCCTAGTGACTATTAAATAATGGCATACAAAATGGAATTATCAAAACTCGAAGTAGCCAAGCCTATTTATAGCCTGAGACATGGTGTGAGACTGTGAGAAATATTTATATAATATAATAGGTTTCACAAATATTGAGTCAAAATAAGAAGGGCGTCACTCCATAACATTCAATAATCTTATTTTTAGCAAGTCTACTTCATGTATGTTTTCAAACATGGCCTACCAGTAACGGCGTCATCAAAAACCTCCTGTTTACACTTAAATTTTACTTTAACGCTATTATTGTCAAATATATTTAGCAACACATTTTTACCACTGTTTAATAATAATAATATATTACATTTTATGGCTCTAATGGGTGCAAAACATGAGAAACAATTCAAATGTAACACAAAAAAACAATACATGAGACGTTTGTTTACACTTCTGACCGCTTCCATTAGCTTCTTTTTCTGTCACCAGATGGCAACCTGTACAATATGAAGGAGCGCAAAATTCAAGTTTCTTAAATGCTACTAGGTGTTACATCCCGGCCCCAATGCACTTACTGTGATAGTGCATTATACACTATGCAACAGCTGGGTTGCAAAGTTCAGCATAAAATCACAATACCATACATATCCAAAGAATAGGTTACAATATAATTTGAGTAATACAGATTACAAAATATTTAAACAAAGTAATTAAAAAAAATATATATATAATTATATAATACACCTCTATTTCTAATTTTTATCCATGGCAGCACTTTATAGCACACAAATTAAAGTAATGGGCCTCTCATATGCACCTGTTGATGTTCTCACATTTACTAGTAATGGGCTTCTCATATGTACCTGTTGCTGTTCTCACATTTACTAGTAATGGGCTTCTCATATGTACCTGTTGCTGTTCTCACATTTACACTACGTACCAACCCATCATCACTCTTATGTGACCCAGTCACTAGTGCTAGAGGCCATTGATTTCTAGGAACATTATATTGCTTTAGAAGCACTAAGTCTCCTGTCTTAAGATTAGGACGTGTTTTCTGCCATTTATTTGCGCTCTTATAAGGTGGGTAGGTACTCCCGTAATCACCTATATATATATATATATATATATATATAAATATATATATATATATATATATATATATATATATATATATATATATATATATATATATATATATATATATATATATATATATATATATATATATATATATATATATATATATATATATATATATATATATATATATATATATATATATATATATATATATATATATATATATATATATATATATATATATATATATATATATATATATATATATATATATATATATATATATATATATATATATATATATATATATATATATATATATATATATATATATATATATATATATATATATATATATATATATATATATATATATATATATATATATATGGTGAAACAGCTTAGTAAGAGGATAAAATCACTTGAATCCACAGTTTCCGACCTTACGACAAGCCTGGAATTCAGCCAGAGAGAAATTGATGACCTTAAATCGACTATTAAAATTCATGAGAAAGAAAAGAGTAACGACAAAGAAACAATCGATAATCTACCTCAACAAATAAATTCTGCAAATCAACAAATAACCACCTTAGAAGAACGCTTGAATTACCAAGACTATTCCAGAAGAAACAACATCCGCTTAAGCGGTGTAGAGGAGAGACACGATGGGGAGACCTGGGAGCAAACAACGACAATGGTATCAGCCCTGATAGCTGATAAATTACAGCTAGAAGGCATGATGTTGGAGAGGGCTCACAGGGTGGGACCATTTCGTGATGACAAACCTCTCCCCATAGTGGCTCGTTTCTCCCGCTACTGTGACAGAGAGACGGTCATGCAAAATGCCAAAAAGTTGCAAGGAACCAAGATTTACCTTTATGATGACCTGTGTGCTGCATCACAGGTAATAAAATCTGCACAGATGCCACAACTGAAAAAGGCTAGATCGGAAGGGAAAATAGCCTACTTTAAACATACTAAGCTCATTGTGAAGGAACAATACAACACCGAGAGTGTGGCTGGTGCTGTTGGTGGCGTGGTTGAGGAGATGACCAGGATCGGTGGAGCGGGGGTGGGGGGCACGGGAGTGGGGGGCGGGAGAGCGATATATCATCACCCGTACCCCTTCTGCCGTGTCTCCCGCCACGGGAGCTATAAAACGCTCGCACCCAAAACCAACAAATGGCCAGAAGAATCCGGTAAGATTTGGAAAAAGTAAATGGTAGCTTGTAAGTCAGTAATGTAAAAGTAGTGTAATTTACTTCTTCACCATGGCTGTAAATAGATACCTTCCATACTATTCCATTAGTGACGATGAACTTATAAGGCTAACAAACAACGACAAAGTACTTCCCAATTATTTATGTATCAATGAGCTTGATAAGATGATATTTAACCCACTTGATCTTGAAAATGATGTAGATATGTTTTTGAGAAATATGAGAAACGCAAACAACACTTTTTCAATTTATATATAGTTAAATGAACTGTATTCAAATTTAAATAAATCTAATGCATTTTTCGTTTTGTGCATGAACATTAGAAGTCTTGCAAATAATCTTCAAATATTTGTTGATCAATGTTTAACAGAAAATAATATATGTGATGTACTGGGATTTTCGGAGACTAGGCAGGATAATGATATTGAATCATTGTATAATATAACAGGGCACAATATGTTCAATCAGAACAGAGACAGAAAAGGTGGAGGTGTATGTATGTATGAAGCAAATAAGTATAGCTCCAGTGTTATAAAGAAGTGCAGCATGATGGAACGATTCATTGAATGTGTTAGTGTACAGGTACATAACGGTAAGGAAATTGCTTCTTTGCATCTGTATATAGACCACCAAAGGGGAACATGCCTGAATTCCTTGGAGCTTTACTGAAAGTATTTGATTTTGCAGCAAGAAAAAAGTACAAAACTATTAATCTATTAGGTGATTGGAACTTAGATTTGTGTAAGATAAATTATCAAAGAGTAACTGATTTTATAAACCTAATGTATTCACGTGGCTGGTTTCCACTAACTACTAAACCTACGAGAGTAACTGAAAATAGTGCATCTCTAATCGATCATATCTGGACCACAAATCTTGAAGACAACATAAGTAATTACATAGTGTACACCGACATAACAGATCATTTCGCAGTATACGCCCAGTTTAAAAAAGAAGAACATAAATTTGATGCATATGTAGAAAAAAGACATTACTCTGATGATAACATAGCTAAATTTACTAGAAATATATCATATGGCAAATGAAGCTTTTAATAAATTTCACTGTACATTTAGAGATAAATTTCTAGACTGCTTTCCTCTAAGAAAATCGACTGTAAATAATAAAAACAACAGATGCCCACACATAACTGCAGGATTAAAAAATAGTATCAAAGAAAAACACCGATTAGAAAGCCTTGCATCAAAATGGCCTTTGTCTTTTGGAACCAGATATAAAACTTACAGGAGCAAATTAGTAACTACCTCGAGCTGCAAAAAATAGATATTTTCATATTTTCAGGATAAGCTTAAGAAGGAATAAGGAAACAGCAAGTCCACCTGGAATACAATAAACAGCCTAATGGGACAAAAACAAATTAATCATTCAAAGGAAATCAAATTAAAAAATGATAATGACCACACTGCTAATATCTTTAATAATCATTTCTTAACTATAGCACAACCAACACAGGAACAGCAAAATGTGCAACAAAACTCACACCGACAGTTTCTTAATAATCCACCAGACTTTTCATTTTACTTGTATCCTGTAACAAGGGAGGAAGTAAATAAATATAATAAAACCTTATAACCAAATACAGCGTTGGGATATGATGAAATTCCATCAAAACTACTCTAGGTCACTGCCCATTACATTGGTACCCCACTTACCCACATACTCAAACTATGTTTTCAGCAAGGATGTTTTCCAGACAAACTAAAAAGTGCTAAAGTAATACCTATATTTAAGTCAGGCACTATAGATGATGAAAATAACTATAGACCTATATCAATCTTACCGTCCTTAAGTAAAGTGTTTGAAAAAACGATTGTTCACAGACTTAAAGAATTCCTTGAAAAGTTCAACCTATTATCTGAAAATCAATACGGATTCCGTAATAATAAGACCACTGAAAAAGCAATAATGAGCTTTACAAGTGATGTTTATCAAAATTTGGAAAATCAAAACTTTGTTACAGGGGTTTTCCTAGACTTGTCCAAAGCATTTGACTTATTAGACCATGATATACTAATAGAAAAACTAACTTGTGTGGGTATTAGGGAAACACCATTACAGTTATTTAAGAGCTACTTGAAAAATAGAAAACAAGCCGTATATTGTAATGGGAAAGCATCTTTGTTGCAAACTATTGAGAGGGGAGTACCACAGGGATCAATACTGGGCCCATTGTTATTTTTAGTTTATATAAATAATATTTCCAATACCAGTAATAAATTCAAATATATTCTTTATGCAGATGACACCAACCTTCTCTTGCATGATAATAACCTTGACCACCTGCATTCTGTTTTAAATAGTGAACTAGGAAAAATTAACCACTGAGTCTCTGTTAATAAATTAAAGCTAAATGTTTCCAAAACTGACTATATCTTATTTCAAAATAGATCTGTAGTACACAATATTGGTCAAGTTAATATGAATGGGTATGAAGTTAAAAGAGTTGCTTGTAAGAAATTTTTGGGAGTAATTATTGATGAAAATTTAAGTTGGAAATATCATATTCAATCTGTCTGCTCAAAACTGTCCAAGACGTGTGAAATTTTGTATAAAATTCGCAATAATCTAACAAATGAGGCCTTAAAAAGCATATACTATTCCCTGTGTTATCCTCATATTATATACTGTTTGTCCATCTGGGGTTGTACTTGGCCGGCAATTGTAAGGGATGTATTTGTAATTCAGAAAAGACTGATCAGAACTATTACATATAGTGGAAAATATGACTCAACTTCCTCTTTATTCAAGAAGCTAAACTTGCTTAAATTTAATTACTTGATGCAATATTTCTGTCTTATTATTATACATAGTGATGTTAATGATAACAGAAAATTGTTTAGATTTATTCAACACAACCATGGAACCAGAGATAACAATATAAATTTGATATGTCCAGAGCCGAGAACAACCTTGTGCAAATTTTCTATTCACTGTTTTGGCCCAAAATGTTGGAATGCATTACCAGGAGATTTAAAAACAATAACTGGCACAACTTTAATTAAAAAGAAACTTAAACAGCATTTATTTACTAGGCAAAATCAAGCAGCTGTTGATTAATAATTAATACAGTATTAGTGCATCATTATGTCCAGGTTAAGGTCAGGCTACTATTTTGTTTTATTACAAGATAAGTATGAGATTGCTATATTGGAGCTTTTGTTACTTATTGGCGTCATACTTTAAATTATGTGAAATGTATATTAAACTGCCTGCCAAGGAGCTCTTACTCTGCAGGCTAGTGCCTCTGAATATTCCTGTATGTATACTGAATATTTGGCAATAAAATCTATGACTATCTATGACTATGACCTATGCCGGAAAACATCTGCTAAATATTGTGCCTGTTTCCATCAGCTCCGATATGCATCCTTTTGGTCAAACTTCTCAGGGGGTAACACAGGACCTCCTCTCAGCATCAGCAGGTGATTGGGTGTCAAAGGTCTTTCATCTCTAGGATCATCAGATAACTTGGTGATAGGCCTCCCATTTATAATACCCTCAACAATGGTCAGCAAACTTACAAAGGTTTCGTTATCCATGACTTTACTGTTTCATCACCCCTGCCAACACAGATCCTATGGTTCTAATTTGCCTCTCCCAGACGCCACCCATGTGAGAGGCTCCGGGAGGATTAAACTTCCAAGTGATTTCCCTTTTCAACATATTCTCATGGATCTGCTTCTGGTTCCAATCCTCTAAGGCAGGGATGGGCAACCTTTTGCTAACTATGTGCCGACTTGAGGTTTTAAATCATTCAGTGTACCAACAGCATGCGTATATTTATTCAAGTAAAGGTCAATATACCTGTTATACAATATATTTTATATAGTAATATATACAATAATATGTAGACCACATTAAAAGATATAAACTGTTTTTCTAAAGTTTTTATTATTAATGGGAGCCTTGCCCTTTTTGGTCTTAGCCAGTTGCTTTAAGTTTTACACAATATTCTTAATGTTCAGGTGCTAGGCAACTTCGTTGTGGACTTAAAACTGCTTTCATGTGAGAGGAAATTTGCTCACAGGTATAAGCTGAACCAAAAGCTGAAAGATCTCGGGAGGGATGTCCAACAGTTGAGAATATCAGCAGACTTTTCTAATTGTTCGTCTTCCAGAGACTTCCTTAGTTCAACAAATGTTGATGTCCATAATTCTGAAGACCTAAATTAAACCGGTTACATTTCAAAATCATCCATATCCATCAACTAAAAAGTTCCAATTGGGTAGTTGTCGAACATGTATGTCAGACTTAATGAAGTATGAAAATAAGGATCCATAAATGTGGAAGTCTTGACTTCGTTTATCAAATTCTAACTTGAGTGCTTCAGTGTACTCCTGAAGCTCATCTATATTCACTTCAAATTGATTTGAATGATTCTTTACATTTGGGAAGTACTTGAATGCTTTGATGTTGATGTCACGGGTAGAAATGTCGAGTTTCATTGTAAATGCTTTCCAATAGCTGAAAAGATTAAGTACTGTTTGACCCTGTCCTTGTAATTTCAAATGCAGCTCATTAAAAATGTGTGTTTATGTCAGTCAGAAGCATCAATTTTAACAACTAGTTTTCGTCACTCTAGCAAGGAAAATGTTTCTGTTTTTCATCAAGAAACACCTTAATAGCTTCAAGACAATACACAAATCAAATTAAAACTTTACCTTGACTAAGCCAGTGAACATTGCTGTATAACAGAAGATCTCCATATTCACACTTAATTTCTTGTAGAAGAGACTTGAATTGCCTTTGAACCAGTGAAGAATGAGAAACAAGAGAGGTCTTTGCACATAAGCTCTCCTGATGTATAATACAATGAAAATTTAACAGCTTGCGTCCAAAATGATTTTCAAGAAGTTTTACAATTCCTTTCTTCATGCCAAGCATTGCAGCAGCACCATTGGTTGTCACACAGAATAATTTGTTCAAGTCGATGTCATGTTTAACAAAATAACTAATAAATGCAGTCAAAATGTCTTCTGCTTTGGTTGCATCATGAAGGGATAATAAGCAACATAACTCTTCATAAATGTGATTATTCTCGTGATATCTTGCAACTACAGCTAGGCGTGACAAATCCTTTAAATCAGTGCTTTCGTCAAGAGCGTCACATAATACTTTGGATTGCTTTAATCCAATTGCTTGTTTAGTTGTTACATTTTCAGCCAGGTCAGTTATGCGCCTCTCAATTGATCTTGCAGAAACTGGTATTTCTCTAATTCGAGAGAGTATAATCTCCTTGTTTGCTTAGTCACCAAACAAAATTTCAGCACTGCACAAAAAAAGTTTCTTTGATGTATTCTCCGTCTGTAAAAGGTTTACCTTTCAAAGCCAAACATTGAGCTACATTCAGTAGCTTTAGTCTTTGTTCCAACTGCTTGTCTAAAAATACCGGTTTGTTTTTAGAAACCAGAAATAGCCTTTTTGAGGGCTTCACTTTTCTCTTCTGAGGTTTTAAACTTAGATTGGTGTTTAGTTTGAAAGTGTCTTTATACACTAGATGTCTGACACACAACACTTTTACAACAGAAAGCACAAACAGCACGATCTTTTTGTTCTACAAATGCATATTTTTTTGCCCAATTTTCTTGAAATGGGCGATGATCAAGTTTTCTTTTCTTTTTGGCCATATTTAACACAAATTGTATTCTGAAAATATGTATAAATCAACAAACATAAATACCGATATTTATATATAAAATATTATTTAAAAAACGAAAAAACTTTACAAAGATGTAAAAATTGTTTTGAATTGTGTTTATGAATTGTTCAAGAGCGTAGACTTTCGGATCACCTCAGTCTTCCTTTCTATG
The DNA here is from genome assembly GCA_037179515.1 of Halocaridina rubra. Classification (NCBI taxonomy): domain Eukaryota; kingdom Metazoa; phylum Arthropoda; class Malacostraca; order Decapoda; family Atyidae; genus Halocaridina; species Halocaridina rubra. The sequence continues at coordinate 10,776 of JAXCGZ010015654.1, read as the reverse complement.
AAGGAACACAGCCCTTGAGCAGCAGTGCGAATATGCATGAGGAGCAGCGTATTTATTTAACATAAAGTAAGGCAATTACAGACTGATTATACATATTTTTAATTATATCTAAAGAAAAAGGTGGTTAGTCAGTTCAGAACTGTGGAAGAAAGTTCATGGTGTTAATTAAGAAAAAAAAAACAGAAGTAACGATATGCAAAAGAGCTATGTATTAGCTAATTTTTTCACGCTTACCACCTGTTAGGTGTACGCATGATGAACGATCTTTAACTGTGTTATGGAATTTGGGTCAAGACTTGAGTCGCCATACTCCCGATTATATTTTCTAAACAATATATAGTTACTTCAATTGCTACAAAGTAGAAAGAATCAAGGAAATGACAAGTTGTGACCCAACAAACACTTTGTTAAATTTTGAGAACTGACGCATGATGCGGCTGAGTGCCATTGGAAATTGCTTGGCATTTCAAGTGTGGTACGTGTGCTGTAGGTTGCCAACCCCTGCTCTAAGGCACGATGTAATTCATACTGAGCTCCAATAAAGTTAGTACCATTATCAGACCTAATTTCCTTTGGTCCTCCCATTCTGGCCATGAATCACTGGAGTGCACTTATGAAGCTATCTTTGTCAAGAGAATGCGCCACTTCTATATATATAACTCTGATAGCGAGGCAAGTAAAGATTCAGCCATACCTCTTTACCTCTGAGTGTGCTCTTCTCAAAATGAATGGACCAACTCTGGTAAAAGGAGGTTCATATGGGGTAACCCTAGCTTCTGGCAAATTGGCCATCTGCTGGATTTCTGCTTTACCTCTCAGCTTCCTATAGATAATACACTGGTGCACTATCCTCTTTACTAGTTTCCTTCCTTTGATTATCCAGTAATGCCTCCTGATGTCTGCCAGTACACGCTCTACTCCGGCATGTCCTGTCCTCCTGTAATAATCCTCTATGATGAGCTTTGAGATTGGGTGATCACTTGACAATATAAACTGATGCTTAGTGCAATCATTTTGTCAAAATTTTGTTAGTCTTCCTCCTACAATCCAAAGACCTAAGGTTGACTTCTTGAGATTCAATTTACTAATTTTCCTCTCATCTAAAAGTGTATTCTGGGAATATCTGATGATAGCTTATTCAGCAATTCTCATCTCATCCGTTACTAGTGGTCCCCTTTGATATGGTTTCTTTCTAAATATTTGATGTAGTCTTTGAAACCAAGCAACCGCTTTCTTCAGTCTATGCCATGAGGAGTATTGACTCAGGAATCTATTTGTATGATCATCTTGAGTATTAATGGCATACACTACTGAGGATGGCTTTACTTCAGAAATTCTTTCTAATTCTTCACAGTTAAATGAAGGCTGCCTGGGTTAATTACTTCTATTTTGATATAGAAAACTAGGTTCCTTAATCTAGCATTCATCACTAACAAGTTCACATGCTGTCATTCTTTTGGATGCATCGTCTCCAGGGTTCTCAGTAGTGGATACATATCTCCACTGTGTTGGTGTGGTATGATCCAAAATCTTTGTCATTCTATTGATAACGTAAGTTTGAAACTCTTTTCTGTACTCTGTAAATACCAAAACACAATAGTGCTAACTGTCCAAAAAAAAAAAAGATTCTTCTAAGATTATTTCCAACTCTTCTTGTAGAAGTTTGTCTAATCTAACTGCTTCTAGTACTCTAGCCAACTCTGAACGTGGAATTCTGGAACCCTTTAAAGGTGCAAGTCTAGACTTTGCCATAATGAGATAAACAGAGATAGTCTGATCCTCAAAAACAGTCAATAGATATGAAACAGCCCCATAGCCATACTCTGAAGCATCACAAAAATTATGTAACTGGGCTGTCCTTAGAAACCTGCCCTTCGGTACAACACATCGAGGAAGCCTGAACTCCCCAATAATAGGCAAATCATTCAGCCACCGGCCCCATTGTTCCTCCAAGTCCCATGGCAAGGATTCATCCCACCCTATTTCCAGCCTGCACAATTGCTGGAATAGCCTTCTTGCCTGTAGCAGAAATGGACTCACATATCATAAGGGATCATACACTGTTCTAAGTGTGCTAAGTACTGCTCGTTTTGTTCTTGGTTTATCTCTTACCTGCACGTCAAACCTGAAACAGTTAGACTCAATGTCTCACATCATACCAAGTGCACGCTCTATGGGCAGCTTTTCCATAATGACATCCAGGGTGGAGAATGTTTTTCCCTATCTGTCTCCAGGTATACTGGTCTTTAACACCGGTGAGCTAGAAACAAACTTTGTAAGACAAAATTCTCTCTTTTGGCTAAGAGCTGCATCACTTGACTTGTTTCAAGCAGTCATTCACATAGAAATTATGAAGAATAGTGTCCAACACTGCCTGAAGAAATTCTTCCTTAAATTCTCTTGTTACTTGCTGAAGTGCATAGTTAGCACTGCTAGGACTCCAAATCCCTCCAAAAAGGTGTGAAGTCATGCTGTATGTCATAGCCTTACCTTCTGCATCATCTCCCTGAAACCACAGGAAATGCAGCACATCTCGATCCTTCTAGAGGAACTCTCACTTGCAAAAACATTGCCTCAATGTCAGCTATGAAAGCAATGGCTCCCTGTCTAAATCTCAATAATTTCCTATTAACTTATTTGAAAGGCAGGTCCTTGCCATACATGGACATTTAGTGATGACTTTCCAAACTTTGTAGCACAATCAAGTACAATTCTAGTCTTATCAGGTTTCTTAGGATTGTGTGCTGGGTGATGTAGCAAGTACCGTACCATGCCATCAGCTCTGCTCATGTTTTCCAGTGGCACCAATTTAGCATGACCTTTTTCTAAAAGTTCATGAATTTCCTTTGTGTACCTTTCTTTTAGATTCCTATCTTTATCCAATCACTTTCCCAACAGCTGTAAGCATCGTTCAGCCAAAGCACGGTTGTCAGGTAGGCAAGGTCTTTCTGCCTTAAAAGGAATATTCAATGCATAGTGACTATTTATTAAACACTGGTTCTTATCCCAGACTTCTAAAACTTTTAAGTCACTCTGAGACATACCTGGTGTTTCACAGTTGACTCCTTCCAGGTCCCATTACTTAAATAGGCCCTTCTCCATCATTAAAGTTGTGTGTACAAAATTAGAAGATCTCTCTGTGGGCTTAAAAGGGTCAATAGGGCCGTTAATGGCCCAGCCTAATGGTGTATGAATGGCAAATGGCTCACCTGGTTGTCCCTTTTTTACTTCATCAGTACTGCTACTGGCATCCGTGATTCTGATGTAGGAGTGTGTGTTGGTGCTGCCTGTATATTAACAACATCATCTGCTTTCTTACTTGAGAGTAAAGATACTTGTTGTTTTTCCTTCCACAGCCTTCAACATTACAGATATGATTTTTTAAATAATCTTTAGCAATGTGTCCCTGCGAAACACAATTCACACACAGACCCTTGGATTTTACAAGATTCCAAATGTCCTTTACTTTCATAGCCTTAAATTGTGAACAAGATATTACAAACTGTTTTTGTCCACAACAAGGACAATTACCTCCTGTCCACTTCCCGCTCTCTGGTCTAGATATATCTTCAGTTACAGAAGTTTTGACACCAAAACTTTCAGCCCGTCTCTTCAGAGCTCTGTTCATCTGATTCTTACCTTTTTCCTTCTTTGATTCTTACTAATCAGTTTTCCAAAGACTGGATAAAAATCCTCATCAGCAACATCACAAATGAACTTCACAAGCTCTGTAATGTTTGGTCCTCTTATATACTTGGAGCGAATCTTATGATTAGCTATTACCCATCTGGTTGTCAGATAATAAGGCAACTTTTCCGCTAACTTAAGCATATTGTCTCCAGTTGCTAGCTGATTGATAGAGTTCATATCCTTAAGGGACTCAAGACAGCAAGTGAGCTCATCAGCATTCTCTCTAAGATCAGCTGATCCCTTCACATCTGTCTATTGGTAAGTTTTCTTACCCATTTACATGTAATATTATAAGGGTTTCCAAATCTTTCTTCTAAGATTTCAAAAGCTCTTATATAGCCTTCTTTAGGACCTTTATAATGCGTACTTTTCAGTGCAAGAGCTGCCTTTCCTTTACAGTACTTTCCTAAGCATGCCAGTTTTTGAGCTCCTGGAATTGACAAACAACCTATGGTATCCTTAAATGAACTTATGAATGTCCAATACTTCAAAGCATCACCACTAAATGAATGAATTTCTCCTCTAGGTACTTGCAGATATTCTACTATAGACTGTTGCTGTGTTCGTGACAGATCAAACGCCTGGCTTAAGACATCTACTAAAATAGATGTAGCTTTCTTTTTTGAATCATCTCTTTCAACATTAGAGGGGTGCACTGATACTCTTGAGGATTTTCTCAGGTGTTCTATAGGTGTACTTTCAAATCTTGGGCTTCCCAGTGTATTCGTAGGTATGGTTACATGAATGATGGGACCAAACCTTTCAGTTTGCAGCTGGTGTTCTGAAGTTTCATCAAAATTAACTTCTTCCTTCAACTTGTTGAATTTCTCCAGCGATCTCTGTTTTTCCCTCTTGAGCATCAGTACACTCTCCAAATTTGCCCTTTTTAAGTCAAATATTTGTTTTTTCTTCTGCAATGCTAGCTGTTAGTTATGTATTTTGAGTCGTTGTGTTTTTGATAATTCTTTAATTTCTTCTCTTAATCCTTGTTCTTTGCTTCCAGGCAAGTATCTAAAATTTTATTGAATGCCAACTGTTTCTCTAGCACAGCATTATCTGGTATATCATCATCCGAAAACTCATTATCTTCTTGGCTCTTGTCACTAGCTTTTTCTTCCTGTGAAGCTATCCAGTTAAATAAAACTTCGTGAAAATCCATATGCCGAGTCATAACCTTCAAAAGGATTTCTTCTCCTTCCGCTGCCTCACTTATTAAATCTCTGGTGTGTTCTGTGCTCATTTTGTATATAATCTGTTTGCAGGATATTCTTAAACTTCAGGATTGTCAAAGATGCTAAAATTTTGGACTGCTACACCTCCTGTGTAAGTAGGTATATTAATCAATAGGTATGTACTAAACTCTTCTTGTGTTACTATCTACTTTATCTTCTAGGTTCATAGAGCAGTAAAAAACATATTTTGGGGACTATTTTCTTCTTAGTTTATTTAGCTAGTCAACAAATGAATGAATGAAAGAAAGGTCCAATCTGTAGATGAAAACAAAGAAAAACAAATATATAAATAAACCTAGAAATTATAAACTAACTATTAATATACAAAAGCAATAATCATCATAGCAATACAATATTTGTAACAAATGGCATATTCAAAATCAAATAAAGAGCAAGACATATAAAATTCTATAAATCTTTGTATACAGCATATATATTATATATATATATATATATATATATATATATATATATATATATATATATATATATATATATATATATATATATATATATATATATATATATATATATATATTATATATATATATATATATATATATATATATATATATATATATATATATATATATATATTCACACACATACACACATGTATATGCCTTTTCCCTAATGTAAGGGGGGCGGCCGAGTCAATAAACACGCATTCACCATGATCCACACACACCTCAACCACTACTCTCAGCTCCTTGAGGATAAAAGGTTGCCATGTCTCCCCCTTTCCACCTTGCATGGGTCACCTACAAGGTAGGTGGGCAATGATATTCCACAATGAGGCTTGACACCCGCAACGGGTTTACCCCTACCGCTTCATCACATGGCAAGTCCCCTCACACCCGTCCACCACAGTTCACTGAGTTAGCAGGTGCGAGAAATCCCTTTGGGCAGCGTCACATATGCATAATCTTCCTGCACTCATTCCTATCTCTTATGTGCACTCTTCCCTGCTCCAGTGACATTCCACGTGCATTCAGTGCTCTTTTCACGCCATCCATCCATCTCATTGTAGATCTCCCTCTTGACCTAACTCCAATCACTTCTGCCCTCCACACTCTCTTCACTATTCGTTCATCACTCATCCTTTCCGTGTGTTCAAACCACCTCACCAATCTCTGATCTAACCTATCCAACAGCTTCATTCCAACACTTGTTCTCTGCCTGACATACTTATTTCTTATTCTTTCTATTCTAGATACACTAATCCTACCTCTCAAACACCTCATCTCCATTACATTCAACTTCTTCCTTTCATACTCTCTTCCATTCCAAGTCTCTGCTCCATTCAATGCTGTCGGCAATATCATAACTTCAAATGTCCTCTTTGCATTCATTCCCAAATATCTATTTCTCATAACACTTTTCAACCCACTTAGATATTTACTTGTTTCCTTCACTCTGTGATTTACCTCTACATCCACTCGTCCACTCCTTGATACATGCGATCCCAGATACTTTAAGCTCTCAACTTCTTCAAGCTATTCTCCATTCACTCCTACATTCAATCTGCCAACATTAACACTCCTCGTGCATCTCATGACTTTACTTTTACCAATATTCACCCGCAACGTCCTTCTTTCATACACACTAATAAACTCAGTCACTAAATGATTTAACTCATTTTCAGCATCAGCCATCAGTGCAGTATCATCCACAAATAGCAACTGACCCAATTCCCACAACCTTCCATCCTCACCCACTAGTTCGAAGCCTCTGTCTAATGCTCTTTTATATACTTCCCTTACCACTGCATTCATATACACATAAAACAACTATGGCGACATTACACAACCTTGTTGTAACCCAGCATTCACCTCAAACCAATCACTCATACCATTCCCAACTCGCATGCATGCTCTACTATTCATGTAAAAACTTCACCGAATTCAACAAACTTCCACTTATTCCATACAGTCGCAACACCCTTCACAGCCCCTCTCTATCTGCCCTGTCATGCGCTTTCTCTAAATCCATAAATACCCAAAAAGTGTCTCTACCTTTCTCCGAAAACTTTTCACACACCTGTCTTACCGCAAACTCCTGATCCATACATCCTCTTCCTTTCCTGAACCCACATTATCCTTCTCTAATCGATCTCTCAGTGCCTATCCTAATTCTCTCGATTAACACTCTACCATATACCTAACAAACTACACTCAACACGCTTCTTCTTCTTTTTCTCTCTCTTTTCCCATTTCTATATGGGGTCGTGGTTTCTCATCAGCCCTTTCCACTCTCTCTTGTCCAATGCTTCTTCTCCACTGAGCTTCTTCTCTCGCAAGTCGCCGTGTATACAGTCTTCGTGGTCTCCCTCTTCCTCTCACACCCTCCATCTCTAGCTCTATAAATTAATTCCCCTAAAACTACTGCACGCATACTTATCTCCCTACCTTTGGTAAAGTGGAACTACACTTGCACTTCTCCAATCAACTGGGACCTTCCCTTTACTGAAACATGTATTCAACAACCTAACCATCTAATGATAATAATAATAATAATAATAATAATAATAATAATAATAATAATAATAATAATAATAATAATAATAATAATAAAAATAATAATAATAATAATAATAATAATAATAATAATAATAATAATAATAATAATAATAACAATAATTATAATAATAATAATAATAATAACAAAAATAGTAATAATAATAATAATAATAATAATAATAATAATAATAATAATAATAATAATAATGAATAATAATAATAATAATAATAATAATAATAATACTATTAAAAATAACAACAACAATAACAATAGTAATATTTCTTGAAATTTTTCTTGAAGAATCAAGTTATGATAAGAAGCAATGGATAATATATTAAAGCAATATCGTGTTATACTAATTACAAATTATCCCATTTCATGTATTTCTGATTGAATTAAAGAGCCTTCTGATGCTAATAAAAGCGGGATAAATGTGACCTAATTACTTAGGCCATAATCACGGATATTAACTATGTATAAAATTCTTAGGGAAAATATAGAATTTCATTAGCAAAAACTTTATAAACAGCCGAGACTTGTTCAAAAACAGGATTTTTTTTTTTGTATCTGTATCAGTGATCCAGTAACTGAGGTAAAAAGGCAGCTAAATTCTCTGCCGATCCATAGCCGGATCAATAGAGAGGGTTGGTGTTAGGAAGGTCATCCCGCCTTAAAACCTTGAGACAAAAGCTAATTATTACTCTCTAAAGGAGAGTTGAGTAAGTAGTGTATATAAACAACTACTTTTAAAGAAAGAAAATATATTTTGTTTATATTAGTTTCATGAATCCAGCAACTGAGAAAGCTAGCCAGTTCATTTCAGCACCCGTCTCACACCAGGACCAACTGAAAGGGTTAGTGTCTAAGAGGTCATCCATCCATTAACTCATGAGCAAAACCAATCACCAATCTGCTAGAGGCTAAGAAGAAATAGCTACCCCATATGAAAATGAGGAACTATTCTTATAGAGAATCATATATGGTTTTATCAGCGATTTCATTAAGAAGTGTAATAACGTATGGTAAGAAAATAATTCAATAATGGCATGGATGATATAAAGAGAAAAGAGGAGAGAGGAAAATTTGAGAAAGGTGAGAGAGGAAAACATTATAATACAATAGTAAAATAAGCTGATGTAGGATTGATATGTATATTCATGAAGCGTATCCATTAATAGTGTATAAAATTAAGTAATAAGAAGTAAACAAATGATTGAATAAAAGAACGGGAAAGAGGAAAATCTGAGATTTATGAGAGGGAAATACTTTGAAATATGACAGTGGAAAGGGATCTTATCAAATGGGCCCAATAGAGATTTCCTATACTAATTACTTTCATCATGTAAAATGGTAGACTCACGAGTGCTTGCTCATTCATTTACTGATTTTCCCTCACGATGCTCCAGATAATGACAGGTGATTGATCACTATTCACTAGGGCCACTGTAAAGACCATCAATAGGAATAATGTTGAAAGATTTGATTAAGAAAATGAGTGTTATTTTACTACATAAGATATCTTTCCATCTATCTGTCCATCTATCTATATATCACTATATCTATCTCTCTACCTACCTATCTATTTATCTATCTATCTGTCTGTCTATCTATCTAGCTAGCTGTCTACCTATATACAAAGATCGTAATCACCCTGATAGTAATTACGATTACTGTGATTAATATAGAAATAAGATAACTGAATATTTTTACATCTATCATCTATCTACCTGTCTATATATGTATAAAGACCGCTGTCCCATTATTAAAGGCAATAGTCGAGACAATGCATACAGCTAGCCACCTGATTAGTTTTTTCCTGTAATTACGTATAATGTTGAAAAATGCGCAATTGATATAGTCACTCGGGGAGCAAGCAAGTTCAACTAAGTTTCGGTCACAAAACCCGATAAAAGGCAAGAACTGGTGTCAGGAAATCCACCCTCTTATAATACATAGAAATCCAATATTTTTCAGATGACGTCAAAGAGATACAGAGAACCCCTATATATATATATATATATATATATATATATATATATATATATATATATATATATATATATATATATATATATATATATATATATATATATATATATATATATATATATATATATATATATATATATATATATATATATATATATATATATATATATATATATATATATATATATATATATATATATATATATATATATATATATATATATATATATATATATATATATATATATATATATATATATATATATATATATATATATATATATATATATATATATATACATATATACATATATATATATATATATATATATATATATATATATATATATATATATATATATATATATATATATATATATATATATATATATATATATATATATATATATATATATATATATATATATATATATATATATATATATATATATATATATATATATATATATATATATATATATATATATATATATATATATATATATATATATATATATATATATATATATATATATATATATATATATATATATATATATATATATATATATATATATATATATATATATATATATATATATATATATATATATATATATATATATATATATATATATATATATATATATATATACATATATATATATATATATATATATATATATATATATATATATATATATATATATATATATATATATATATATATATATATATATATTATGCATATATATGTTTATATATATATATATATATATATATATATATATATATATATATATATATATATATATATATATATATATATATATATATATATATATATATATATATATATATATATATATATATATATATATATATATATATATATATATATATATATATATATATATATATATATATATATATATATATATATATATATATATATATATATATATATATATATATATATATATATATATATATATATATATATATATATATATATATATATATATATATATATATATATATATATATATATATATATATATTCATTGTACGAGTAATCGACCATCAGTGATTAGAAAAGCTGTGGAAAAATTCTCTTTTTAAATTTGAGGAACCAATATCCTTTATATAACTAAGCTTTAACGTTTTCATGAGACCTTCAAGACAACCTAAGAAGATAATTATTTACCTAAATAATTGCTACTATGTTCGGAGACCCAGTTCCCTTTTAGATAAAAATTTCATAAGGTATTCTGTCAACTAAGGAATAAACCAACAGTTCAGGGCCTCAAGACAAACTAACAAATATTTACGTAACTAAATGATT